>OMLM01008968.1:31613-41751 GCA_900302695.1 Helostoma temminkii | reverse complement strand
GGGAGTGCATTTTATTATTATTGAATTGGAGTATGTTGTATTAAGAGGTGTTTTGGACCCCTCATTAATGTAAAAAAGGAAGACCAAAACAGTTGAACCACCTCATAATATAATGCAGTCAGTAAGACTACATCACCCACTATGAGCTCAATAATAAACATATAATAGAATTATATCCTTCTGACAGTTTGAACTTATAAACTGAGAAATATAACCTTGTAAAAGTTGAATTTGTTGCCGAGTTGCTGTGTTGTATTACATTAGATTGTACAGGTGTATATGCCAAGCAGTGGTTTCCATAGTTGGTTATAGTTTGTCAAACAAGCTTATTCTAGCACAAGACAACTTAACATTTACAATGAAGAATCACCCGTCAGGAAATGTTACCTACAGCGGTAGCAGGAATCACAATTAAATATTTCTTAAAATAATCTCTCCCCTCGCTCCCAAGGCTGCACACAAATGCAGTCACCCTGCATGTAATGTGACACCTGATTTCATGGGTTCATTCGTCAGCACCATCAGCACAGAGCGCTAAAAGCACCGCTCCTTTATGAATTCATTTGGCATTGACAGTGTGACACCTCTGGATGTGTGCGGATAACCATTAAGCTGAGATATTTATTATTAACACATGTAATGGCTGATGTGCTTTAATGGACAGTAAAAGTTATTGAGACAGATGAAAACAGTCACATTCGAACTGCCACATAAGAAATAGCAAGATATGGAGATAGAAAGAGAAAGTGACAGCATTTCATTTAGTCCTAAAGATGCTGTTAAACTCCATATTTAAGTAAAAAAATGATGTAATATACTGAGTTTTATACGATGGTCTCAGCACAGCAATGATCAATGATGAGCCCATCAAAGACATTTTGAAACCTCTGGGTTGAGCTGAAGGTCTCAGGCACTCGGTGCCTTCAAGACTGCATCAAGTTATTCACATTCAGTGTCCAAGTGGGTCTAGAATGCAACTGAATTACTGTAACTGTAATTACCAGAAACTTTTAACTGCTTTAAAAACCCTTAATATCCCTTTCTTGCTCGTTGCAACGGTTCTTTGCTCAGTCTAGCAGGAAAAAGTTAAGTAGATACCTGGAGTGACTTTATCAGCTTTTCTTGTTTTCACAAGGAAGCTGAACTATTTACTTGAACTCCTGCTCTTTCGCTGTCCTGCATCCAGTATAGAGATGACCTTTGTGGCACATGCAGAAACAAAACACTAAGAGAAATGAGGATAATTTGTAAGCCAAGAGTGATTTGAAGGATCACTTGTTCCTGACCTATTTAGCTCACTCCGCTGTTTCTGCCCAAGCACCACCTTTGTTTTTATTAAGAGAGCTTGTTTTAAGAAAGAGATACAGGTAGTCTTTTGGAGAATCTGTTTCTATTCTGTTCAGGTTTTCTCTTGTCTTAAAGTCCAGTGACAGTGATAAACAAAAAATAAAAGAATGCCTCAGAAATAGATCTTTTTAATTAGTTTTATCAGTATTTTACCCATTAGATCACCTGGTGAAGATATTAACATGACGGCTTTAGTAACTGCCTTACACTGGACATCATTTAATTATTAGAGTGGAATGAATGCCTCTTTCATTAACAGATGAATGGTTACTTCAATTACATGTGAGCCCATTTTAAATGGATAATAAGGTATTTTCAATAACTAGAGAATCAATTTACTGGAAAATTATTAGGTCTGTAGTATCCATCGTTGGCCTGACTTTGTAGAGAAAGGCCATGTTTGAGCCAAAAAAAAAAAAAAAGACTTGATGCACTATAACAAACCCAAAAGCACTGTGAGATGAAGGAGAACGTGTGTCCATTTTCTGCCTGGCATGAACCAAAACAAGACCTCAGTCTGACCCACTACTAAATAAAACAGACACAGCCTTAAGGCTACTGTGCCCTACTGTGGTAAACTCTAGAATAACGCCTGTGCTTTATGTATTTGAGCACTGCATTGTGTAACATTTAACTGAGTTTTATGTAAAAATGTGTGGGGTCAAGCTTTTTCCACTGAACATGTCCAGCACCAACTGCTCGCTGAGGACTGGTGGCCTTTCCAAAGGTGGCCCAGATTTTTCCTCTGGGTTCTGCAAATGAAAATCGATTACAGGAGACCATAAACATAAAAAGACCACTGCAATTTCTTCTGCACTTGACTGAGTTCTACAGTGTAAACTTAAGGTCACAAACTAAAACATCTATTAGGGTGACGCGTCCCATTTTGCCGGACAACCTATCCTGAACAATAAGGTAAGAAAAGAAGCTGCTAAATGGGAGCACGTTTAGGTGCACAGGAGCAGAAAAGAATGGGTTGTTGGGTACAAATAATTTATGTTGTATATTTGTAATAGAGCAGACTGGCAATAAATTCTAAGAACTCCAGCCTACAGCAACCCTGAAAAGCGCTGACATGAGCAGGCAAAGTGAAAGAATAAGTTCACAAAATAAAATAAAAAAATGCGTAACCTTTATGCAGCCCAACTTAAGAGTGAGAAAGAGAGCATTTCAATTGAAATCTGATATCAGCACAACTCACATTTAACACCTAATTTACTTCACAAGGTGTGTATGGCTACTGCACAAAGTGCTAAGTGCCAATAAAGCCAACAATCCATTAATAAAGCCTCTAACACTGACAAGACCTCTTTATCACTTGAGAAAAAACAACTGTTGTTATAATTTATGTTGCTTCGATAAAGGCTGCACTCGGTGTACTATATACTCTTAAGAATGGCAGGAGCAGGTAGTATATACAACATTGTTTCATGTCTGCTGGGATACCCCTGGTCTGGTAAAACAGTGAGGTTACATTAGCTGAAGTTGATGCCTATGGTGAAATAAAAGTAATTTTTCTGAAAATTATTAGAATTAATGTATGCTGAATTTTCCTGATTAACTCTACAAATTGTGGGATTAATTAATAAAAACTTCAAATGGAATCACAGCCTTCTGCAGTGTATGCAGTTATTACCAGAATTTGATTATGAATGACTCCATCTACATTACGTACACTACGTACACTATTGTGGGGCTCGTGGTGCAATTGTGTGACTGTGTTATAGGCTGTATGCCATCATTTGATGTTTCAACCGAGCACTGGCAGGTTGACAGCTTGTGAGAATGAGGACTGGACTGGCTCCTTTCGTCACTATGAGTTGCTCATCCATCCGCATGACCAGCAGTGTCATTCTGAATTCATACTGCAAGAGTGACAGTCATATCAAACACAAGGTGTTTTTAAACAGTTTCAGAAGCATTCAGTGGTTAAACAGAAAACGTTAGGTATACTTCTATTCAGTTCTAACAGTTAAATGTTTAACTTGATCTAATTCAACATTGTGAAGAGATGAAGAACAGGAAGGAGTGTGACTGGTTGTGAAATTGTCATCACACCTGCAAGACATTCTACCACTGCTCAGACTGTGACAACCTTCATGATGGGATACAAGGTGACTCAGCCATTTGCTTCTCTGACTCACACGCACAATAAATGCACCATCAAAGTTTAGGAAATATTTGTAAGAGGCCCCTGTTGAGGGTGTTACGAGAATGGTGATTGTGCTCACCAACTGGCTTTCGGATGCAAATGAGCATTTTGCTGTATAAATAGCCTTCCAGCGTCTGGTGTTATCAGAGTTGTCAGAAGAATTCATAGGGGAGGTACATGGAGAGGAGGATTAGACAAGAGCAGAGCACATTCTGGTAAAAGGTTTGATTTGGTTTTGTATCGATAATGGATGTCCTCTTCAGACTAGAATGACAAAGCAATAAACTTGGAGCCGGCCATGACAACATCAGAACATTTATCCACTTGTGGAGTTTTAGATTAATACTAATGCCAGAGGTGGCAAGTAAGTGCAATTACTCAAGTATTGTACTTATGTACAATTTTCAAGTACTTGTACTTTGCTAAAGGTACTTCCATTTTATGCATTACTTTTATTCACTACAAAGAGAGAAATATTGAACTTGAATGGCCTTGAACGTTTTAAATGTCTGCAGAAACTTGATTCATTAGACACATGTGGAACAAATCCAAGACTTAGACATTCATGATATTAGCATCAAGAGTATCAGTTACAATTCATTGTTTTGGTGGACTGTTTAAAGTAGATTTTAGTTCTTCAACTAGAGTAAAGAATATGATGTGGCAGCTTTTTAAGGTAAGTATAATTGGTAAGTATAATTGGTAAGTAAATTGTATTATATTGTGACTTTTAGATGGTTTCATCTGAGCTGCTTGAATACAGGATTAACTCACTCCTTTATTCAAGAAGATATATATTAGAAAAGGTACTCTGCAGCTACACTGATCATGGCCAGCATTCAATTATTCCCATGCTAACCCCCAATCACAACCATATTGAAACAACCAGCCATCATTTTAATGTTGTGGCTGACACTTAACTATTCATTGTAGTCCAGTGTCAGGAAGTTGTTATTGTTAAAATGAGTCACTCACTGATGCATAGCTGCAAGACACAAGGCAGTTCAAAACCATGCTAATATGTGAGAGGTGTATTAGTGCCTCTTCCTACAAAAACATGTTCTTTGTGCTGCTTCTGGTATATTAATGAAATACACTGACTGAATTTTACAAAGTGGAACACTGTGACCCAAATACTTTGACATTTTAGTAAAACAAATCCCTGTAAATATACTTCATGTGCTGTAACTTATTGTACATACTGTATGTTTGTTAATCTTGTCCTGAGAGAATGCGGCTTTGAGGTCTCGTGAAGAAAAAAAAACAAACACCTGAGTATACAGTTTAAAGTATATTTCATTGCATGATTTTCCAATTATTTTAATTTGATTCAATGTTTGGAATATCATCCTATTTTTTACACTTGTTTTTTTTGTTTTTGTTTTTTTCTTTACTTGTTGTCTCCAGTCACCCAAGACACTCTAAATGGACTTACTATACAAAATGAAACACTAGTCATTTGAAGCGAGACTCTTTAATGAGTTCTCAGCATGAGTTCAGTCCACTCTCTGAGGTGGGATCAGAAATACGCAAGATGCAGGTTGTGTGCAATTCTGATGAAAAGACATATGGGTGTTTAGTAAATCTGATTTTATTGTAATGTACATTTAATTTAGAGCCAAGGCTTGAGCCATCAACAAATCTGTCCAGTTATTCTTCTGAAACACTGAGTGGGAGCACATATTGTTAGTCTGCATTAGTGCATTATTGCTGATATAATATACAATGCCAGCTCTCTGCAAAATAATGTTTGCCCTGATAAGTGTGTGCTGTAAACCTTTATCAAAGCAACAGCAAAATTCAATTACTAAAGTCCCTGTCTTATGCAAATAATCATGTTTTTGTTTTAAATCATGTTTCTACCTTATGTGAAATAACAGTAACAGATTGCTCTGGCAGGCTGCATTTCCAATCCCCGTGGCAAGAAAAGTGTTTATCCTCACATACAGAGAGAAGAAAAAAAAAAATCACTTTTTCACTGAACCAAAAAGTCATTTTCTCTATTGAATGTCCTACCACTCACTGGTGAGTTAATGGCCCTTGACCATGTGCATTTACACGCTGCATTTACAACCATGAGTGTCATAAGCCACATGCAGCAAAAACAACAAATTCCTCATTGTGCGGAGTTTGAAACAAGATGCAGAAGCACTGACGTTCGAGGCACATGGCAAGGATCTTTCTGCAAAAGGTTAAGGATTTTGGCTAAGCAGAGCAAACTGCAGAAAAAAATAGGACTTTTTTTTTTTTTCAATTTAATTGAGCTTCTCACATTAACTTCAAAAGCGACAGAAAAGTAATTCCCGCTCTTTGCTGGTGTTCATTTTCCCAAGCTAAAACCTTGTCCTCTTCATTAAAAGCCCATCCTCTTCATCCCCTTGAGCCTGCCATGTTCAAACAGTTTTCTCAGCTCCTTGCTAGGCTGGATTAGTGAAGTATTTGACGCAAAATGTCAAAATAATAGAAAAGCAGCTTGGACCAGGGACCACAGTGACTATCTCGAGGAGACAGGAACATATGATGGGGTACAGTCACGTTTTTCTTTTCTTTTTCTTAACGAGATCATATGCTCTACAGGTGTCTTTAAAAGATGAAAAAGATTTTAAGCAAGTGGAAAATTTGCTTGCCTCAGATTGACAATTACTGAAAATAATCTTGACTTCAGGGTTGTGGTGTCCTCAAAGAGACATGTCATATTGGTCATGAATGGCAGTCTAAAATGTTTACTATTATATTACTACATTTACAATCAGTTACAAAGCAAACAAGTCTGAGAGCACACAGTGAAGGTAAAGTGCTGTAAGAAGAAAAGTTTAAGTTTCACACATGGTGCAAAGGAGGTTTTCTTTTATGTTTGGGCATAGGAAGCTGCAGAAGAGCTCTGTTTTGTGTGCAGACTTTGATAGCTTATTCTTCGTGGGAGAATTGTGGGGTGATTGAGCAGAAGAGCTTTGCCTGGGATCTTTTGCCCTGCTCCTGTGCTCTTGTCCCTGTGGCCAAACACGATAAATGCCCTCCAGGACAGACTGCTGTACAGCAAGACCCAAAGTTGAACAAATAGCATGTTGGGCATCTACAGTAATAATGTTAAACTGTTCTTTTTTAGTACAGTATGGGCTTAATGTTTAATGTTGTTCAGAATAAATGTTGGATGAAGAATGATCTGAGTAAATACCCCAAATGACTGCTGCTCAAGTTAACGTCAATTCTATCAGACTTTGAATTTGACGGCTTGCACAAAGAACAGCATAAACATATTTGACATTATTCAATATTATTCAAGAGTGGAAAAGTTTAAGCATTACTTTCATTTTAATCATTACAATTCATATTTATATATGGAAACTCAACTGTAAAAAATACAGATGCAGGATAATTGAGGGATGTAGACTGCACATGCATTAAGCCAGTAGCATATTCTTTCTATGGAGCAACACCAGAAAACTACATCTTTGTGAAGTGCCAAAAAAAATATATAAATATAAACAATAGCTTCACATCAATGCAGAGTCGGACACAGCAGACATAGTATTCTGGTTTTTCTCCAGTCAATTATTTGCAAACTCAAGACTTCACATCATTTCTGTAGACACTCTCCTAAAATAAGTATCTAATTATGTTTCCCTTTGGCAGCTGCCTGAACATAGGATAGCAGTATCAAATTGAAAGACTGCAGTGGAATTTCATTAGTAAGAGTTATCATGTATGATTTTATGTGAGTCTACAGGTTCTCCAGCAAGTATTTACTGCTACAGAGAGAGGTTATTTAGGTGATGGTCACTCTAATTGATTTGCTGGACCACTCCTGACTCATTTACTTCCCAACTGACACTCCACAAGCGGGTTCACAGACAAAGCTACAGGAGTTCATGAACTCACTGCAGTAATGAAAAAAATATTATTCTTATTCTTATTTTAAATACCGTAACTTTACATTTCCCAGAAACTATTCTCCAGTGCTTAACTGTTATCAATAAAATCTATTTTAGTTGTACATCAAGCACTAAGGATCACAGAAAGCAGAGCTGTTGCTAAACAGCAGTGACTCATAATGGCTACAAGGAAAGTAGAATAGGGTAACGAACTATAAGTGCATATTTCCTTCCAACCATTCTGCCCTTGACGTTTAAATTGCACAATATAACTGGAACCTTGTAATCTTTCTCTGTCTTAACAGCCATTATGTATGAAAGAATGTCACACAACCGGACATACTCACAATGACACAAGCACAATCCTCCAAACTGTACACTTTTGTCAGAATGAGTGAAATAAGTACATCAGCTTTTCATTTCAGTTGCCTGCACCCGAAAGGACTGACAAGTAGGGGCGCAGGTTTCCTTAAGTAGCACCCAACATGCATTATCGAAGACCGAACCCTTTATCAAGATGACAGCAGTAATCTTGTGCTATAGGCTCTGATCATTGTTGGTCAACTAATGGAGTGTGTCTTACAAATGAAGCTCTGCATTGGTTTTGATCAAGTCAAGCTCTACTTCATCTGACCCGATTATCAGTAGACATCAAAATAATGACGTCCCCTTCTTATGATGAATGAGTTTATTTTTTAGGCCACATCCATCACAAGTATGCTTTGATTAATATTCAGCCTCAGACAATGCCATAAAACTGTGCGAAAGCCTTGTTGATAAAATGCCAAAGAATAAGAGTTTTGGAAAGGAAATACTCTTTAAAATTACAGGAAAATCATGAAAGAGCCGAAACAAAAGCAAAAAGCAGAACTGCCAGTGAATCAACAGTCTATATCTGAGAACCCTATGGTGAGAGAGAATGGGTCTCAAATGGACTCTGTCACTTGAGGAATAAGGACACTTTATTTATTCTCACATAAAGGTAAATATAAATTATTTGCAGACATCATCAGGCTTTTGATCCATCCATTATATTCATTAATTCTCCATCTTGTAAATGTAAATGTTTTATTAAAGACCTGAAAAGTACCATAAAAATAAATCTAGCTATCTATCCATTTTACACATCTGCATCTGGTACCCATTTGTCAGGTGTCAAAGTAAAAAATTAAAAGTGATGCAACTTGCCAAAGTGCTTAATGAAGTTAAACATTCAAAATGTTTCTCTGTATGTAGCTTAAAAATATATATATTTAGAGCCAATGCACAGGGGAAAAAAGAATATTTCTACTGTCAGTGCCCACGTTCATACTTTTACCAAGAAAGCTTGAACGTGCGCAGCCTACACTAATCATTTTTCTGGTATTGTTACCTTTTGGCCTCTGTTTCCCAACCTCTCTGTTATGAAGAACCCTGTCTCCTCTCTCCAAAATAACCATCAGGACAGAGTTACAATGACACGCAGGTTAAATAAATGCATAAAATGTAAACTCCTTCATGTTCTCAAAGTCTAGTATTTAGCATTTATACCCCTAAATAACAGAACAGCAGACCCTGCTGATCATATAGCAACTATATGTGCACTTAGAATCTAAATGTCTTTTTATTTAGTATAACATCTCTCATTATATGTAATTGTCAAAGTTTGACTTTAGCCCAGGTTATCTTAAGTCATCCTATCAACAGTCAAATAAATGAGTGATGATTAGATAATGTTCATATGTCAGTAACAAATTGAAATAGAAGTTTAGTTTAACAAACACAATGTGGATTCCTTCCTATCCTAAACAGCTGTAGAGTGGAAACAGCAGCATAACTGAACATACTCATTTTTATGCAAGATGTTGCTGAAACCAAACAAAGGACCAACTACACAATATTTGGATACTTAGACAAACTGACTACAATTACTTTTAATTTACTTCTAAATTAGGCGCACACTTTCCATTCTGACATAATAGTAGATCAGTTCTGAAAACAATTAGAATTTTTAACTGAGTGGAGGAAAAACTATTTTAGTGTATGCATACTGAAGAGGTTGTTTTAGCAAAATTTTGGCAGATTTTGGCAAGGAAAATTATAACCTACGTTATTGGCAGGCATTGCCTGACTTTCAATCAACCAGCTAGCACAGATATTCTTAGTACAGGTCTTATATCTTCACTTTGGCAACACTGTCTTGCTTTTTAATTACAGCTGAGTCTATATGAGGATGTTGGTAAAGCCATCACAAGGCCACAAATTATTCCTCAGCTCTGTCTGACATTGTTTTCATATTTTTTGGTAAACTGTACATGTTGTGTGGTGAGAAATACCCAGTGGCTTTGGGTTATCTATGACTTAAAGCACCATCAGTGAAATGTCACTGGAACCGTGTATTGAGCTCCCACAACCTGCAATTGCCTCAGAGCTCCACAGAATTGTGCATGTCTTGCTATTTTTGACTTGAAACAAGATATTCAAAAAGAGCTGTATATGTGTGCATGTGTGTTTTTGAGTGCGTGTTCACCAAATAAAAAGAGTAAGGGAGGATGAGCATTTGGAGATGCTTTACTGGGGGGGGTCTTATGTGCTTCCAGATTCATCCTTCAGAGACTAAAATCCTTCGAAGGCCTTGATGCTTTTTTATTTATTTATTTATTTTTGTGGTACTGCCAACAGTGTATGCCAAATGTTGGGAAATTCTGAATGTATAAATTTACAGATTTCAGTTCATTATAGTAAATTGTCTGGTGAAGCTGGCTACAACATCTGTGCTGAGTTTACA
>OMLM01008968.1:12917-31593 GCA_900302695.1 Helostoma temminkii | reverse complement strand
ATTGAGTACATGCTTGAGTTTCAAAAGTTTTCATCTGAATGACCAATCCAAATAGCAGCACCAGATGTAACAGTGTGCAATGTGTTTTTCTAAAAAATTACTGAAGTGATGTGATATGGTTGGAACTTTTAAACTTCTATACTTGGTGTCTTTAACATAAAGATAATTTGTAATAACAAACCCACAGCAAATCATAACCCTCTGCAGTTAGCTGTACAGAGATGTATGCCGCCTTTTGACTCTTACTAAAGGTTGTTTTTATTGCGGGAGAACCAATGGTGTATCTAGCTGCTAAATTCTAGCAGCTAAATAAACAAATATTTTTCTCAGTTGGTGGAGACCAAAGCGGAGCTGAGAGCTCACAAACAGGACTGTACAACTCTGGAAATGTCCTCCAGCAGCAACTGTTTTATCTTTGGTCATGACAACTTCAAGGTAAACACCAATAATTCTATAATCACAAGATAAGCCATGGGGAATGCACACTTACATATGCAGGGTGTCCAGCATAGTGAGTATAAATGAATGATGCTCCAATCCTGCTGGAAGGGCACCCATATTTTAACACATTCACATGTTTTCTGTAGGGTGTGCTTTCCCTAAGTTGCCAAAGAAGCAAATGATACTGACCACTAACAATTAGACAAATCAAAGTGCATGACATCTAGTTGGATGTAATAGAATTCATAATTGTATAATAATCCAATGATCATAACATGCATTTAAAATTAAGGTCTTGGAGGATTTGTGCAATTCGCTCACACTGTAAAGTTACAGGACATATTCCATAACCTGACACAGATAAATATTCTTATTGAAGTGTGAAATTAAACCATGACCACAGTGTTATCTGTCCACACCTACAAATGGTACAGCCAATATTTAGGCAAGAAATTATCATAGTATGGTAATTCACCCACTTTCACTATATTTGGCTTTTGTATAGCAGTATTTATTTGGAGCTTTGGCAAATATTAATTTATGCTAATAGAATTACTATCAGCAAACATATGCATGCTTGCAAACTCACTTACAAAGTATAAATGAAGATAATCTGCATATCTGCAGGTTATTCTCAAAACTCAAGCTGTCAGTGGATCTTTGTGCAGAAATTAAAAGTGATCAATTCGCTAAATGTGCAGCTGCTAGAGGGAAACGTTTTATTCTAATTTACTGATGCACAGATTGGGTCCTCCACATTAGACTGACTTTAACCGAAGGCCAAGTAAACAGCAAACATCTTTCAGTCTCTATGTAATCAGTGACTCACAGTGCAAAGTCCCAACACTCAACAGCATAACTACTTAATTTCTACTTTTGCAGCGAGGGAAATCCACAAGATAACTGTTTCACTATAGAGGAAACACAATTCAGCAGCCTCTTTACCACTTAAAGCAACATCTAATAAAAGTATCATATAGAGACAAGGTTATGCATGGCTTACACACACACACAAAGGACCTAATCAGTGCAACTCCTGTTCCACTGTTTACCACTGCCCTTTTCAAAGACACTAACATAATTATCACATATTCACAAGGAAGGAATTTCATATCAACACATATTTTCTAATGTAAAATGCAGCATTCACACACAATTATGTCTTAAAAGGTTTCCATCTTTCTAGAAAGACATTGCTGCCTCCAGAGCAAGTGAAAGGCACCTTCAGCTGTAGACTGACTGTGCTCCCTACATCGCTGTGGCTATTAACCATACTAAGAAATACATATTTGTGAAAAAATGTATTTCATAAATGTATTTAACATAAAAGAAAGGTCTTTTTTCCATTAATTTTAGACTGTTGGTGGGAAATAAGTGTGATATCTTATTCTCCCTTTGGCTACCACGCAGTGGGACGTGTACTGATTTTTACCTCAGCTGGTTGCCACAGCAGTTAGTAAAGTTCTACTATGACCTAATACAGCTAAAAACTTTGGGTTATGAATTTATAACACATCAAGACTGAGCTGATGAAATATTGTATTTTACTATTTGTGAGCTATTGCAGCACAAATGTCCTTCCAAAATTACAATGAAGTATTCATAATCTGAATCTTTATTTGCGTTTCACGGTTGTTTATCATTTTATTATGTGCAAGTATTTATTTTCAATGTAGGAATCGATTAATCACAATCCATGTAGTTACAATTATTCAGACAAGAAAGAAAGAAAGAGAAAACTACAGCCTCGATCACTTCTACATGACACACACCATACTTTTTTGTGCATGACCCCTCTGTTACTTCTTTATTTTCCAAAGCAAGGGAGGATCTGTGCCTCTCACTGGTCCTGGACAGAATACTGCAGAGCATTGCGATTTTAAACACTCATGACAAATTTCTTTGCTTGGCTGGCCATGAATCTTCCAGAGGCTGAGTGGCCACACACTGTGGCACTGTGGCACCTTATGTTAGGGAAGCCGTACCCTTGAAATATTTGAATGCACCTGCACTCTTCCCTTTTTAGAGGGTACGACTAGAGTAAATGTAACAGCAATGGGAGTAATGAAAAAGTCTGTGTTTTGTTAAATATGCATCTAATTGCAATTCTGCTCTATGAATGTAAAACTGTGTGTAGTAGCAAAGAGTAAACAAAGACAAATAAAGTCTAACATAATATTAACACGCATACAGACGATCAGCCATTACTGTCAAGACATATCTTTAGTCCTCAATAAATGAAGCTTTAGTTTCTTTCCAAGCTAGCTTTCAACTCTCGTCCATACTTCTCAATCAGATGCTATCCCACTGAGTGAGCCATGACAATGGGCTGCCTATGGAGCAGGACACAGGCAGAATATCAATGGAGTCAGGCTGGACTGAGGAACTAGTCTTCATTGCTCATTTCCCAAATGTGAGCCCCTGGAAAGAACTGGCTTAACTCTAGACAGCTGAATACAACATGCAGCAAGGATTTTTACAGACTGATTCCAGTGGTGCAGTTAAGTCATCTGTGCTTATGGTCGACGTTCTAGTGAGTAAAAAAGCAGCAACAAGTGTGATTTTCAAAATGACCCTTCCTTGAAGAGTATGATGAGAAGGAAATGGTGGCAATGCATTAGGTTTGAGGTTATCATTGTCTTGAGACTATTCATAACTATCATAATAGACATGACTAGATAGTTGTTAAATAGTTGTTAAATAGGTTTAGTGAATCACATCGCTTACCATAACTGTTCACCTGTATGAACTATATCACATAAATTATTTTATTGAATGTCAGTAAAGTGAGATAGAGAGAGAAGAAAGACTGATCAGAGAGACAGAGCTTTTAATTACAACACTACTGAACCTGAAATGAGTCTAGTATGTCTCCATATTTATGTGCTAAATAAGTCCACAGTGCACAGGTGAGAGGAACAAGCAGGTAAGCTAGTTGTAGGTGTTGCTGCGCTAAGAACCACATCTGTTTTTGAAACTGTATCACACTGCTGAGACTTTAATTTGTCAACATGGACAAAATGAAAATAGATAATTCCCAGAAACAACATGATCCTTAAAATACAAATAAAGTATTTTAATTAAACACTCTATAACCAATAATCGTGTTTAAAATTGGCATTAAAAAAAAGAATGATTAATGTGGTTAACACAGGACCTTGGCAAAGCAATCTGCAACATGTCAGTCAATGACAGATTCTGAAACAATCTGTTATTCACAGTCGCTCTATGAAAAATGTCTCCTTCTGTTCATTAAATCTCTGCAGCATATCTTACTGCAGCAGAACAGATATATTATTGTGCAGACTGCAGCCATCCACCTTGGTTAACATATAGGCAGCAATATTAAAAGGCTAGGGGTGATTTCCCTAAATTAGTCATGGAAACTTTGTGTTAAAACCGGATTGATTTCACAATATCGGCCATTAAAAATCCCATATCGGTCGACCTCTACGTACAATCCATATTTACCTTGATTAAATCAGGAGTAAATGATAGAGAATACTAGACAATAGTCACACACACCTCTACACATGTCTGTACATCAGACTCATCTGTTAGAAGTTTATATTGTCTGTTGTACAGGAGAGGTCAGATTTCTGTGGCTAATTATCCTGTGCATTGTGATCATATCAGTGGTTATATCAGTGGTTCGTGTATTGTATTTGAAATGGTGCATATTTGACGCACTTAACGGATTCTGTTCATCAAACAAATTTTAGTATTACACAAAGATAACCAGAGTGATGCACGCTAAAAGATCTCATAAAGCAACACATCATGCCGGGATCTGAAGAAATTCAAGAACAGATGAGAAACAAAGCAGCTGCCATGTATCAGCCTGGAAATGGTTCCAAAGCCATTTCTAAGACTCCAGCAAACCACAGTGAGAGGCATTATCCACAAATGGAGATTACTTGGAACAGTGGTCAATCTTCCCAGTCCCATCACATCTGGTGTAAAACTAACACAGTATTTCATAAACAAAAAACATCATATCAACAGTCTCAGGACCTGGATGACTTATAATTGATGGAATCATGAATTCTAAGCTATGTCGGTTATCGTTTGTGACCTCAAGCTCAAGCGCACTTGCGTTACACAGCAGGACAATGATCCAATACACACCAGAAAGTCCACCTTTGACTTAAAAAAAAAATAATAATAAAAAAATATATATATTATATATATATGTATGTAAAAGCCGTCTTGAGGGCCTAGACAAATGAGAGAATACTTATCACAACCACAAACCTTGAGACTTGTGCTAACAATGAAAATGAAGAGTGAAAACAGGCTTCTTGTAATGTGTGGTAACCATATAGTTTTTACACACTTACAAACCACACACTTCATGTTTTCAGTGGTGTCTTGCCAAGTACACTGTACAGTAAAGCTGATGTAGTTGTGCATCTCACCAAACTAGAATGTTTTGGTCCAAAACATGTGAATTGGACGTCTATCTTCCTAGCTGATCCAACACTGCAAGATTCTTTTACAAATGATGTGTGTCAAAGATAAGGTGGGCGCATCAACTGAATACTTCATTGTGAATGTTTAGAAAATTCTGAAAAAAAGCTATAATACAGCTGCACGTTTTGGAAAATGACTGGCACTAATGGAAGGTGTAACCTGATGGAAGTTACTTGTCTTAAACATGCAAAATTACTGGTATGGTTATTTAAATATTCCCTGCACACTTTTAGAGTACTATCCAAACTTGCTGATGGTACATATATATATGTATATCACAGAAGAAAGGAGAAGATAATTTCACATATCTCAATAACAGGATAAAGAGTTGGTGTGATTTGTCTATTCATAAGCAGAGAGAAAATGGCAGTATATTTCATTATCTGTATGCTGAACTCACTAGTTGTATACTACTACTAGATGAAAACCAGTCAGACTGGAGTAGCCTACACTCACTCAAGGCTGGATTAAATGTGTATCAGGCTCAGGCAGTAAGTATTGTGTGTGTGTGTTATAGTTTTCAGGTTTATATAAAAATATGATTGACCAGTCAGTATCCTACCATTGTTTTACATGTTGTCTTTGGTTTTATTCCATTACACAGATAACAAACACTTCAATGAATGAGACAGATCATTGCTATGATGTGTAAAGTGAGGTTTCTGTGCACTCAGTTGTCGGGACAGGAAGGAACCTATGTTATGGGGAATCATTAGATAAATCAACAACTCGGTGCAATACAAAGAATTATTTTGATTACTTTTTAGATGAACAAATTGTTATTTATAGGTGATGTAGTCTGTCCATCTGAGAGTATGAGCTTTTTCTCACTTCCAAGTTATATACAGTATCTTTTAACGAGAGAAAAGTCTCTTCTGGCTTCTGGCTTGTGAAGCGCTAAATACGAAGGCGCAGTCCTGGATGGTCCAAATCACGTGTTCCTTTAATAGTGACACTCAGAGGAAACACGGCTCACACCGGTTTCATAAGCGATGCGTTATTAGAGTTGGTCGAGGTTGATATTCGTATTGTGCCAAACATGCAGTAACGCAGACCAAAACTATAATTCATAGACTACTGATCTCTGTGTTAAAGCACAATCTGCAATTTACAGTAGCCCTCATACGTGTGGAGCTTTGGCTCTTCAGTAGGCTGACGTGTTAAGCGTGTAAAATACCGTGCATGGTCTCTGGATCAAGCGGTACAACGTGCAACGTGAGGGATAACCCCCGCTCACATTATGCCTGTCAGTTTTCGAATGACTTCAATGGCACCTGCGCGTAACAGGCTACAACTAAAAAAAAAAAAAGCATTTTTTTTCTAAATACCAAACATAGTGCTTTCGGCGAGGATTTAGCTGTCTCACAACTTCATATATATAATTAATTTATGTAATATAATTTAAAACTGGGCAGTAAACCAAAATGTGCTTACCTCAAGGGCGCATCCACTGTATTCCAAGTGCACCAAAGGTCATTGCGCAAACATTCAGAGGACAATATGTAGGAGTGATGAGAAGTAGGTTAAACTGCCCAACGTCTAATCCTGTTCTTAGTGTCCTTCAGACGTCGGCAACCCTCTAATCTTCAAAGCGAGAGGGGTCGAAGCCTCCCAGGCGCTCAGGGACTCTGCCTATAATCTCACCACTGCCAGTTTATGCGTGTGGCTCACTTTCTCTTGCGCCGCAGGTTAGACAAAGTTGTCCGTGTCCATTTCACTATTGCCCGAGACCGTGCACAACATTGTTTTCCAGCGAATGAGCAGAGGAGGTCTGCGCGGTCTTCAGTAATGCAGCCTAGTTACTATTCCTGACAGGTGGCAAGTCCAACCACCAGCAGAATCACACATCACTCAGCGGGATGTGCAGACCGCCGATGCCATATAGAGATTCTCCTGGCAAATAACCCATGGGCTGTGTGGGTTTTTACTCACTTCCTTTCTTTACGCGCTCTGGCGCCACCCAAAGTCGCGCTAGAGCAGGGATTCCCAAATATATATTGACAACCAGCCACATTTATATTTACATCACACTTATGGTATTCACCGTAATGTGACAAGATTGTGATTTAGAGACGCGATTCGGTTCCAGCACAGTTATAACGTTTGGTGCAGTATTTGATATCTGAAGTTTCTGTCTCTGTGTTATTCTGTTCAGGACATAACATCAATTAAAATCGACGAGGCGGATCTTCCAGAGCTCCATGACCGCCCTCAGCAGGCAGTTCAGTCATATTGTAAACTTACAGGTGAGTTTCCCTCTTTGTCAGTTTGTCAGTCACCGTTTCTTCCTGTCACTTCACATCAAGATATTAATCTTTGTTAGAAGTCTGTCCTGCTACTTCCTCCTTTAGTCACATGACAGTCACACCCACCTGTTGGTAACGGACACTTTAATCGGGTCCCAATTGCCCAGCGGTCTTTTCCAGTCAGGGCCCCTCTTGTGAAATATTGTTTCTCATCGTCAGTTTTTGACAGTCTGTTCATAAACAGGGACTTTATGGAATCTAGTGAATGTCAAACAAATATCCTATGTGATGGGAGGTTGCTAGACATAAAGCCATACTGGGTCACAGCTCGCTGTCCTGGCACTAGTCAGACCGTCTTTGTCCCGCCCACTGCACTAGAACAAGTATTTGGAAAGGTGAACATAGTAATCTTTAAGAAAAGATTTTTTTAAATTTAACCTTCAACATGAAATGACATAGGCTGCCAACAAATCCTAAAACTTTCTTACGTTTGCACAAAAATGAATAATAATTACTGCTTCAGAACAAAAAATGTCTCAAGAAACCAGTTGTTTTTATATTTTTTAGAAAAATAAAACACACACACACACTATTCCTACAGGAACTCAAAGAACATGGAAATATAAACATGTCCAAATTGACTTCAGCAACTACACATGAAGAGTAAACACTGTACATTCTGAAAATAAAGCTACATATTCCCCATAAGTGTAAAAGCATCTATCTTGACCACCAAGTCTAAAAAAAGTTGATCAAACTGAAACTGAAGCGGGCTTTGTGTTTTTTCTGCAGCATCAAAAATAACCTCAGCAAACCTACATAATCACTCACGATTTTATGCTAATCTACGGCCTGTTAGTAACTTGTTTGTTTATCGACTCTTCCCTCCCTTGAACCCATCTCTCCTCTCTTCTTCCCTCTGCTTGCTTAGTTTAAAGAACTTTCTGATATCCATCTACAGGAGGAGTCGCCCTGCAGTGTTCAGGATACACAGGAGGCCGCAGCTGTACCATAGGCTTCTGTTTTTTGTTTAAACTATTGCTTTCACATGCGTTGACTGTGTTACTGACTGCCTTGCATTTTATTTCTGTTTCTTTTCTGTGGATTATAAGTTTAACGACTTTACTGATAAACAATAGAAGGCAACTGATTTATACTGGGGCACGTGCTCCAAGTGCCACTGGATCTTTATGTGATTGTCAATTTTATTATGGACATTTTGAAATGAGCTCACCATGACAGATTGTAGATAATGAGGCAGAGAGAGAGGTAGTGTCAGACTCTGATAATACTTCTTATAGCACAGAAGAATGTAAAGCTGCCTCTAGGAACAATATGACATGACAGCTAAGTCCACATCTAAATTGGAAGGAACTAAAGTGACATTTTTTTGCAAGTTTGCAAGTGCTGACAGAGCATAATACCTCTCCATCAATTGTTAGTCGTCTCTTTGATTCAATCAAAGCTGTAAATCTTGTTGAATTGACTGGAAACACCAGCAATGTATGTATGTAGATGTAAGTGCAGAATCTGCATATGAGGTTGTACAGTATAAAGTGCCTACTTGTAATTTTTTTCCAGATCTTATCCCACACTGAGCCTATGTAAGCCCTGCTCAGCAAGTTACAAACTTTCAGCTTGGTGTATGAAAACACATCAGCATCTCACAGTGCACTCTCTCAACTGTTCAATTTGTTACAGAGGAAGAGAAGATTACGCCTAAGTCTACAGTAAATCTGATTTTAAATTAGATTGAGTCCGGTTACAGTCAAAACTCACCTGCAGAAGGAAAAAGGCTTTTGCATCAGAGTGATCTCAAGCGCACTTGTGCAAAATAAAAGCAAATCAATTATGCTTTAATGCTTAATTTCTGTTATTTTTTTCTTTTTAACTTCTTAAAAATTTGTGTAAAAACAGTTTTCTGTTGAGTGATTTAATTTATATAATAGTTCAAAGAGCTGCTTTCTGGAAAATTCAACCCCACATAGTAAAAGTTGCCATTTAGTGCTTATGTGACCAGTTACTATTTTACCTTCGTGCATTTCATTTGACTCTGGATACCTAGGAAATTTACAAACATTATTGCAAGAACAATATTGTGTCACTGGAGCTGAACCTTGCCACAGACAAAGGCTCATGTGAGTGCATTAGTTGTGAGATTATGAGCAAATTCAGGAAAACATATGTACACGCCCTTGTGGGATTGGCTAAAATTACAGACTAGAATTACTGTGAAAAGAAGGAGAGCAGTACTGTCAATACGGTGAATCATTTAAAACATTCTATCTGAACAAATGTTCTCTGACAGGGGTTTCAAATCTGTGAACCCCCAGGTGCCAAGAGATTCTCACTCAATTTAGCACCAGAGGGAACACGAGTATGCCTTCAGCAATGGACACTATACTGCGTGACAGATGAAAACGTCTAGACAAAGATTAATGATATACCTTGTATAAAGGATTTGTGAATTTCAGGTAGGAATGTTATTAAGGATTAAAACCCCAATTTGAATCTGAGACAGGCATTAAAGCAGCTTATGGTTCTCTACTCAAACTAAATGACTAAGCTCAACACCACTACTGGATGTAATTAATCATTCCGTAGCAGCTGGAGAAACCTTTTATGCAACACAGGTTACTTCTCGTGAAAATAGTCCTTGAGTTGTCCTTTATTGATTTTCAGGTAGGTTGGAATCATTTGCCCATAAACACTGAGCTTTATCGTAATAACTCAATCTGTCTGGTTCAATCAAGAGTTTGCTCACTGACTAATGTTTAATCTTATTACAGACAGAGCTATTAGCCAACAGATTTAAAGGATGTAGTATTGTTGCTCAAGCACAAACAATAACAGATATTTCAAGGCAAATTAGCACTAAATGGCTCAACACGGCACTTGGCCAAGCTACAAATCTCAAAGTAAGCTCTTGATGAATAAAACATGTGGATTATATCAAAGAAATGTTGAGCTTTCTGTAAGGAGTCGCTGTCCTTCTTTGTTATGCAGATAAAGACATCAGATCTTGTTCTTTTCTTTTTTTTTACTATGGGGTAACATTTCCTGACAGTTTGAATGATTCATAACACTCCATCACTGCTGTACATGAATCTACTTTAACTCTTTTTCTCTAGCCTACGTATGCGCATACTCACAAACTGTAACCTTCTCTTTTGCACTGTTAGGTCTGGCTGTTTTAAAGCAGTGTATACATCTTTGTATACTACTACTACTACTGCTACAGATATTCGAAGACAGATTTAATATTTAATCACTTGAAGTTAAACATATTGTCTTCACATTTTGTGTTCAAAATAAACGTCACCACAGTTACATAGTTAATTAGTCTTCCTGATGGCACAGGAGATTTTTCATGTTCACAGCCATCTAATCCTTGGAGAAAATTAATGTTCATTCAGTAACAGTGAACAAAAAAACATGCAAAATGTAATTTGATATGAAACTAAAATTTTTATGCTACACATTTGTTTATACAATTTAAAGGTATTTGACTTAATATTTTTTTTAAATTTAAATTAAAGACAGACAAAATGTGTTGACCCAGTGTTTCAGTTTATGGATTTTTTTTTTTTTTGTAATTCATTATCACCTTGAATACTGTAAACATGATACACATTTTGCAGCACAGAAGAAATGTGGCACGTTTAATTAATATCTCTAAACAGTGTAACCATTGTGTTAGGCCTGTGATAAAAACAATATGTGTGATTTTCTACCACTAGAAGTCTTAAGCTTTTCTTAACTTACAGTGGATTCGGAAAGTACTGACAGCACCCACTTTTTCCACATTTTGTTATATTACAGCCTTATTCCAAAATAGATTCAATTCATTATTTACCTCAAAATTCTACAAACAATGCCCCATAAAGACAACGTGACATGTCAGAACACAAACCAAGCCATGAAGTCCAAGGAATTGTCTGTAGACCTCTTAGACAGGACTGTATCGGGGCACAGATCTGGGGAGGGGTACAGAGAAATTTCTGTAGCATAGAAGGTCTCAGTGAGCACAGAGGCCTCCATCATCCGTAAATGGAGGAAGTTTGGAACCACCAGGACTTTCTTATAGAGCAGGCAGCCTGGCCAAACTGTGAAATCAGGAAGAAGGGCTTTAATCAGGAAGGTGACCAAGAGCCTGATGGTCACTCTGACAGGGAGCTTAATCCAGTTTGGAAAAAGGCTGTAACATAACATAATGTGGAAAAATTGGAGCATTGTGAATAGTTTCTGGATCCACTATACTTATTTGATTATTGCTGGTGATTCAACAAATTGTCTTCAGACTACAGTATTTAACCACCCTGGCAGGCGTCAGCTGGGTATGCATGGGGCAGCACTTGTTAGGGAGGTTTTGTGAATGCAAATCAAAACAAACAAGGGTCTGGCCAACGGTGGGTGTTTCTAGCCACTGTGTGTCAGTGGCAGGTGGTTCTGAGTCGTGATTTTGCCAACTGATTTGAATCCAGTGTTCTGTAAACAACACATACTTTCATTTTGTGAAGGATTAAGCTTTACAGTATTAAATCTACACAGGGGTGAGATTGCAGATGTTTTAAATTTGTACATTCACTTCTACTAAAACCAGCAGGAATTAAATACTAAATAAAGCATTTAAAATAATTGTATTAGGTTACACTCCCTGCATCAAATGAACATTTATAAAACCTTAATACGTATGTATGCAATCAAACTAGTTAGTATATGTTTACATTATTATTATTATTATTATTATTATTATTACTAATCATAGTAATCATAGCAATAGAAATAGAAATAATGTTATAGCTGTAATAATATTGTTGTGTCGTGTGCTCATAATTTATTACATTATACAAAAATATGAGCTTCTACAACAGACACTGTCAGGATTCAGAGTCCTGTAAGGCATTAAGTCTTTATAAGAAGAACCAGTGTAATGAAAGGTGAGCCCATGTGTGATCCCAGCGCCCATTCATCATGTGACAATGCTAAATAATGCAGCACATGACACCTGGTGTATCAAATATATTTAATGCATAATTAAATACTTTCAACAATAAATTCCTAATTAAATTGCCACCCAAGACGTGCATGATTAGTAGATAGCATGTACCGTATGTATGTACTGAGTAAATACAATGTTACATAATATGAAAAAAAATACATTTAATATTCAATTTGAAGATTACAGCTTCTCATGTTGTACTAAATAGTACAACAATGCATACATAATACAACAGTCTACTCAATCAATAATCATTAATGAAGAAACCGCAGTGCTACATCTCACCCATTGCTTGTTTAGAGTGATCCTTCATGACATGACTGTATGTGAAATCTCTGTGTAGCCCGAAATACAGAAGGCTGTGATTTAACAGTCAAGGGAAGGGCAGACTTTGGAGCTGTCGTTGTCGTTTCAGTGGCTGTCAGAGTTTTGATATGATAACAGTCATGCCCTTTTGTTGGCTTTTGTTGGTTGATAGCTTTCTGATTTAAGGTAGTGAAGAAGTCCATGACCTGAGTTGCAAGAGGTTAAGGTCAAATGCAGTTTGTCCAGCTAAAATACACTCTGAAAGAAAGGTAGGATAGGCTGCCATAGGACTGAGTGAAAAGACCCATCTTCATAACTTATGGTTGAAAAAGTCCAAGCCAATCGATATTTGTTTTATAAAGAACCACAATATGCAACTCTCGAATTGCTGCTGGAGGCAGGGTGTCACCTCAGACCTTAGTTTGACCCACAGGGATATTAGAAACCATCCTTCACCTGTTGCTCTAGTACATATTCAGAAAGTGCTGATTAATGTACCACTTTTTTTTTTCTAAAGTAGACAAAAGGAGAGTCATAGATTTTACCATTGCCTGCAGTGGATCATGGGATCAGACTGTGTTCCAGAAGTTAATGTCAGGTGAACACATATTTTTCTCTTGCTGGGAAGGAGTTTTTTTTCCAGGCATGTTAAGGAGGAGAGTCTGGAGCAGAACAGGGAAAACGATGGAGGGATTACATCTGGCCTGGGAACATCTTAGAATGCCTCAGAATAAAATAGATAACAAGGCTAGAAAGTGGGCCTTTAAAGGCTGCAGTTCTCATGTGTTGACATTGTTGACAAGTTGACATTTGTTCACCAACACAGTTTTTCATTACAATGATTTCAGCATTTTCAGACAAGACATGCCTTCATGTAGGACGAAGGTGGTGTATTCTAAGTTCCTTTTTGAAACAAAAAGCCCTGTGTGAGCTGTTCATACAAGTGTGTAACCGGCATTCAGTCTATTCCTCAAGTTGTTCGGGAATATATTAAAACTGTAACCTTGTTGAGTTTCCGCTTGGTCATCAATGGAAGCTTAGCTGATGTTAATCACAGAATCAAAAATCCACTGCAATGTGTAAATATTGGACAAAAGTCTTACACTCATCTTGGCAAGTAAAACAAAGTCATACTGAGTAAGTATATTTAACACTAATCTAACATGAACATGTATTGATGTAAAATGTCAAGAAAGTTGTCATTACAGATGGAATTTATCCCAGTGGTATTTACACTGTCTGCCATTAAAACTACAGCTTTCCGGTGATAAAGTACAATGTTTGGCATTACAATTTGTCAAAGGTCACCTCAGTGCGCCATTAAGACTAGTATCTGTGAAGCCGAGGTATGAAACAGGTGGTTTTTAGGCATAATTGATCCTTCATAAGTCCTGATTTGTCACAAGCTGGCCAACAGAAAAAAGACACATATGAGAAATAAAAACATGTATTTTAACCTTAAGCAAAAATACAGACAAAATCTTCTCCCAAATGAGTGGTGGCTGTGCTGAGAAGTGAAAATGTAAATAGACTGATGTCCTTCCTTACAGTGTCTCCTGGCTCCTTGGCCACAGCACAAAACCACATCAAGCAGAAGGAGAGTTATCATATGATACAATCCCAGGATTCGGATAAGACTTTAATCTGCAAAGACAGTGACATTATGTGTAATAATAACTTTCACACACTGTACTTTTTGAGTCTTTGAGTTCTGTTTTCCAAGATAAAAGATAATGCACACTCATCACACATCTGAACTACAATATAAGTCAGGGCAAACCTTACTGATACTATGTTGTTATTCTTTGAAATTTCCCTAAAATCAACCCTCTAATGCTTTCCATCCCAGTATTATACTACTGTTGTAATAACTTTTGCACATTTATGTTTCCACTGAGTTCTGAAGTCATTAACCTGGTGGCTGGGAAACTGAAGCTCCAGCAGAACCCAGAAAGCACACTGTGTCTATATGTGTGTGTGTGTGTGAGCCCTAATGCCTCCAGAGAAATTTGATTTATATCCTGCCTCAGTCTGTTGTTTGGCATCTCCTCACTCCCTGCTATCCTCTTTCCCACAGCAGGAGTGAGCCAGCTCTTCCCATCAAAAAACATTATTTCCACGCCAGCAGTCTCACATAGCCACATATATCCAGTTTAATTAAAACAAAAACAAAAAATTCATAACAATGGAGAAGCTCTAAAGCATTTTGATTACTTAACTATGTAGAAAATGTGAACGGTCACTACACGTTACACATTCTGTCAGCTCTATTTTGAGGTGACACACACACAAAAAAAAATGGTCTTACACAGGCTGACAGTGTTTTTATATACCAAACAAAGTGAGATCAAAGCTTTAGGTGCACAGCAGTGCACAGCTGGAAAAGCTGTTTTCCATCCCAGCTTTGAGGAAAAAAAGACAATTTAACATTTGTATAAAAATGATGTGAGCACAATGACAACATCCATTGAAAAAAGCTAAAGGGGTATAACATGAAGATATTATCCACAGGTGTTGCACTAAGTGCTACACATCAGATTTATACAAAAACAAGAGAAATAAAAAGAGTTTAAACAGACAGGCTCGCCCGCCTTAGTGCTTCAGTCTGATGTTGAGAAGAAATCACCTCAGTGGCTTTGGGCTGTTACTGAAATCAATACCTTTAAAAGGATTAGACAATAAAGATACTCAAGATCTTTCACTTGCTGCATTTGGTGTTGCTCCTATGTGACTTTCACTATTACAAATTACAAATTACAAAAATGCATTTAAAGTGAACATTTTCATAGTTATAATTATGTGTGTGTACCCCATTGTCCAAAAAGACGTGGGACCACTGCTAATCCAACATAATTGACAGAAATAGCCGGCAGCAAAGCAGGTGTGTGACGGATAAGACTTATCTGTATAGGCGCAAATATACTGTAAAAAACATCACATTAGCATAGTGTTAGACCTTAGAACTAAACTATTGAACACAGTTGCATGGAGATATTAGAAAAAAAGACAAGAAATATCATTGCGTGTTCTGTAAGGCTGTCAACAACACAGGGGTGGCAGTGGTCATGGCAGCAATGCTGTATAGTTCCCTGCAGGGCTCACAGCACCATCACATTTTCTTGATCCCCAACAAAACTGTTTACCCATTAATTTCCTCTTCATTTAATTGGCAGATGGAAGAGCCTTCTTCTAGCCTGCAGGTTATAGTCCCAGCGCAGTGGGCCATCTTCTCCAGCAGTTCATTTGTTTCACTTAGTTGTCAATTCAGGGTGTGCACTTGATACCTTTGCCCTTTCTTCTCTCTCATTTTATTTTACACTCTGATGATTGAATCAAGAAGTAATTAGATTAAAAATTTACAGCAATAAAGACTTGGTTTGCAGAGACTGTAGAACACTTCAGTAATGGCACTTGAATTAAAATGCACGATGCAGTTTTTGGCATCAAGACACTTAAGATATCTTTGTCTGACACCATAGTCAGTGGTATATTATCATGCTATTTTTGCTATTTGGTGGCATTGCATTGTTTTGTTCTCAAAAACACAACTCAAAAACTTCCAACAAACAACAACATGATCATTTGGCAGAGTGAAAAAAAAAAACAGTCAGGTCTGTAAATATTCATTCATTCATTCATCTTCTGAACCGCTTAATCCCCGCAGGGGTCACGGGTGTGCTGGAGCCTATCCCAGCCAGCTTTCGGGCGAAAAGCGGGGTACACCCTGGACAGGTCGCCAGTCCATCGCAGGACCACATAACCACGTTAACCTGACTGCATGTCTTTGGACTGGTCTGTAAATAATGGAAGGCTAATATGTTTTTTGCAATATGTTCTATGTACATAGATTTGAAATGAAACATTCAAGATGTGAGCAAAGTCAAGACTTTGAGCTTTAAGTCAAAGAGTTTGACAAAACTGGCATTGACAGTTCAGTAATTACAGTCATTTTCATGGACTCACCATCATTTCGCGTATAAACTGAGTTAAACCCTCAAGATAATAAGTCTTGAGGTTTTCATTTCAAATTTGTTGTGGTGTGCAGGCCGAATGCCAAAATAACTATCAGCTTTCCGTTATTTCCAAACCTGCCTGTATCTGGTAACATCAGGAAGGTTTTGTTACTTTTTCCAGTGAGGGAGTGAAATGTATCTTTCATTCTGCAGAAAAATGTGTCAGATTCATCTGGTATCACGAAATCTGATCTGTGAGTAAGGGATTGGCTCAGTGAGATGTGTTGAAACAGACAAATGTTGTAAAGCCCCACGGGAAGGCCAGTGCCATCTATTAGCACTCGTCTCAGACAGAATAGTTGATTTACATTTCTGTGTGAAGCATGAAAGCAAGAGTCACACTTTTATTTTAAGAAATGAAGAAAACCATTGCAGATTGCATCTTATCAACACAATGCACAAACTGGCAGCTGTATGTATGAACAAACATGCTATAGTATATGTGTTGATGTTTCGTGCTGTATAATGTTTCGTCATAAATGGCAAACAGGAATGCAAAATACTTATTTTCAAGAACTTTTCTCAAGCAAATCATCATAGTAACTTTACAACCTTGATTATATCGCAACTTACCCACCGCACTGACTTGAGTGAAAGTAATGATTAAACAATAATGCCCACTGCTCAGGACTCACAATATAAAACAAACAAATGAAATCTCTCTTAAGAAGTAATTTCAGCTGCTCAGGAGGGCCTGTTTTATGTCAGGGCTAAAGAATGGGTGCCTCTTGTCCATTCAGTACAAAGTGATAAATAACACTGCAGAAGGTCATGTTAGAAAGTGTGGAAGCACAACAGGAATGGATGGAGGTAGACAGATTGACTCATCATGGAAAAGCCATCATCTGCACTGCCTCAACCTCCCCTTCAATTTTCAGCTCAGTGCACTCTTTAGCAGAATTATTGATGGTGCTTGTGAGGTACAGAGGACTCGGATGAAGATGTCTTAATCCCTGGGCTGCACTATGCCAAAGAGGGGGTCACAACACATGAACTATTTATTGCTGTGTTCAATATGAGGGAATCACGGTAGAAAAATAGAAGTGATCATAAAAGTGGATGAATACCAAACTGCTTCACTGTGTCAGCAGTGGTGGAATTAGCGGTTAGCTCCTTTATTAAGTTAATGTAGCAAAAACCCATAAGAATACTACATAAGAAAATGTAGCCCCCATTAATGTAAAAATATGTATTATCAGCAACAATGTTCATATATATACCAGGTAAACAGTGAAAATGTTGATTGGGCAGAATGTCAAATTTCAGAGAGTTACCTTGGGGAAACAAAGTGCTCTGCATCAGCTATTACAGGCAACTTACAAAAGGAGTGCTCTTGCTCGTGAATAGCAGAAGTAGAGTGGGCTGTAAAAAACTTCACAACATTATTATTATCATCATCATTATTAGAGGAACAAAAAGTTGAAAAAGAAAGTGAAAACAGGTGAGAGGCATAAAGACGTCAACAAGCATTAAGCTACTGTGACTAGTTTGCAAATATGCTTGTACTGTGATTTCACTATCACAACTGTTGTGTTGCAGCTGGAGGTTATAGTGACAGTAGCAGAGTCTGGAGCTGTGGTGTTTCTGAATGCTGCTGTTAACGCTGCAGCATCAGTGATAGCAGTTAGCTAACTGCATGAGGTCTCATTAGATGACAACTTACTTTCATTACCAGATAACAATTACCAAATTTGTATTTCATTGTGTTTGATGCACACTGTGTTTTCTTTTATCTGCCTATGTGCTTCTAACATCACTTGAGTCCAACAGAAACAGGCTGTAAGTCTGACACATTTCCCTATTTGGGGGCCCAACATGGGGCCTCTGCATCTGTTGTTCTCCATGTTTTTCAATCCAAATTCCAATGCAAAGCCAGGATCTGGTTAACTTATCTCCATTCCTTATTTGCATATAATAGTTACTGCTTGTAAATCTGTGCTCCTTTTCATTTTTAAGAAGAATTCTGCCATTTACCTGACCTGGCCCACTTGGGGTTATTAAGTAGTCGCTTACCGCTTTCCTCTCGTTTGCAGACTATGTTACTCCTTCCTCCGCTCATCTCCGCTGGTCTCCGGGGATCCTCCACTTATTCCATCTGCCTCATAATAAAGCTTTTTCTAAACTTTATTCCTGTCTCTTGTGTCTTATCAGTAACATGGAGTCAGCGCCAAAACCCGCTCCCAATTCCATTAACT
>OMLM01008968.1:0-12897 GCA_900302695.1 Helostoma temminkii | reverse complement strand
CCCAATTCCATTAACTAACTCAAGTGCATGCAGCCACTTCTCGTTCCTCTTTAATAACTTTAACGTTATTGTTATTACTTGAGGCACCGTGACAAAGGTTGTTAAGTTGTTACCTACGGCAGAATTATACAAACTTCTCACTTACTTCCTCCTTCTTCCTTTTTTAGAACTGCTTTGGTAGTTTTTCACTATTTTTGCAGCTGTTTGCAGTTTTTTTTACTTAGATGCGCTCATGGGATAGTCTGTTATAGTGGGGATTGAGAGGTGCTGAGAAACTAAATACTCATAAATTTTAAGCATTCTGATGACATTTTAGAGTATGGAGTTTTATAATAACATGTTAACTATCCAAAAAAATTTATTAGGTGTTCATCATGGGGCCCGTGAAAGTTCACGGCCTACGGCATTTGTTAACCTGAACCTCTGACCTGTATCTAGTATATACACCCCTAGTAACTTAAAGAACAGAGCAAACAGAGTGTCTGACAACCATATCAATATAAATCTAAATTTACTCTCAGCTCTATTTTAGCATCTGACTCTATCATCAGTGTGTTTAAATAAATGTGAGGTAAAGCACTACTGAGAATGCTGAATTAATTGTGACTTGTGGTTTTTAGTAGGAATCTGAAAAAAGTTTCACTTTTCACTTCAAGGTTTTACTTGTTTGTGCAGAAAATTTGGAGAACATGCAATAAAAGCTCTGCCTTAGTTTAGAACAAGATATTCACCTGTACAAAGTATTCTAGTTCATTAGGAAGCAGGTAAAAGCATTTTGAATTATCTTGTATTAATGTACAGGAATATGTAGGGTTACTGACATGCACTATTTCTCATTGGTGTTTCACAAACCACGTTCATACCGTAGACCATTTCGTGTGAGAAAAGGCTTTACAGTACCAGGAAGAGAAATAGAGAGTGTGTGTGTTGTGTGTGCGTGAAGATGTTTCTTCAGTTTCATCATACTTACATTATCTTAGTTGTCTTCAAGCTTAGTGCTACAGATTCATTTCTTTTTGTTATAGGATGTACAGTACATTATAATATTGGAAGTTGTTGACACATAATACTGCATACATTACCTTTTGTTACTGCACCTTCATGGTTAAGGTATTGCATTGTATTTCTGAAACCGTTCTCAGTGGCTGGTTTTGACTAAAACAAAAGATTACAAATGTTCTGCAGGGTCCTCTTCGCCTCCATTTACATTTTCTCTGCAAAATTTCATTCCATTCCTCAAGCCTTTTTCAATTCCCATGCAGAGAGAAGACAAGTATAATGTTTTGACATTATGCCCCGACATTCATCAATAAAGTCATAAACATCATCCCTCATGATGTTCATTCCTGGATAGTTGTTGAATTTCATTCAAGTTCAATTAAATGGAGACAGACAAACAATATGGCCTGTGTCCTTTCTGATAAATTCCATGGTCACTGAGAACGTCCCTGTGATCCTCTGCATTTTACTGCAATGAGATCATCATCTGAAGGTGACATACTGTGGTTTAATCATTAAAAAATATGTTGATTAAAATGAGACAGCTAGTTTAAACCTGATTTACATTAAGAGGATTTTTCAACAGATACGGAACTACTTAATATAAACAAAACAAACGCTTAAGTTCCTTTTTGTGGAACAGTTTCCTGCATTATGTACAGCCAAAATATTGACATAAAAGATTTTTTCTATGTTTTTGGCACACACAGTTTCAGCATAATCATCCTAATCTATTGCAGTTTATTTTGTTCCTAATTTTCATTTAACCTCAGCTTCTGAATGCACTATGGCATGCTTTCAAGAGGCCATTTAGGGATTTTGCTTTGTATGTGTTAATGAGGCCCTCTAGAGGAACATGACCAACATTGCAAAAATAAATGGCTCTAAAGATATTGTTTCATGCATCATCCTTGTGAGTCCATTATAAATAAGACAGGTGGTAGATTAAGTTTTGAAGTCATCTTCCATCTTAACATTTTCAAAGTTAAGGCAACATATTCAGATTGAATATTGAGCATTTCAGGTTTTCGGGCTATTTTTTGTGTGTTTGTGTGTGTGTGTGTGTGTGTGTGTGTGTGTGTGTGTGTGTGTGTGTGTGTGTGTGTGTGTGTGTGTGTGTGTCTTCATGAGGAAGGCCGGATCCAGAGAGAACAGATAGTAAGATGGGTGAGTAAAGGCACACTGAGCTGCACTCCAGTGTTCAAGTAAACAAACAGTTAGGTGCCATATTATATTAAATCCACTTTTTAGTCTTTTTTATACATTTATAGGGCTTTTGGGTCTTTGTAGATACACACCAAGTGGCAGTGCCTCCTCTGCTTTTTTTATTTACATTTTACCGTTTGGTAGAATCTAGCCCTATAGCGATCCAGTCCGGGTTTTTCCCCCCGTGCTGACATATATTGGGAGGGAGCATCATAGGCTGCTCTGGCTAATTACTGTCCATCACAGCATTGGCTGAGAGCTCAGTGTGTCTGTGGCGGTTGGGTCCCCTCTTGTGTGAGTCAGCCAGAATCAGTGTGTATGTGTGCACATAGTAATGATCAATTTGTGAATGAGTTTATTTATGGATTTATTAGGCTGGATTATGTAAAAATTGCAAGGTTATGTAGACTTATTAAGTCGTAAATCAGCTCTGCTGTCACATTTATACTGTACACTGCTGTTTCAGTGAGGGGAGAATGAAAATCTGCTGACTGTTTCTGTATAACCATGAGTTTCAATACTACATTCATATGCTGTGTTTTTCTGTGTTCTTGGCAGTCTGCAGATGACATCTGTGCTCTGTCCTTATGAAGCTTCACCATGCCCCAGTGGGGTCAGCCAACACACATGGCACACGTCAGCAAAGAGGAGGGAGAAGTGCTGCTCAACAAATTGCTCCAGAGACAGGATCTGAGCAAACAATTTCAGGCAGAACAGAAACAAGGATCTTCAAAGTTTTTTAGCATGAACATTTACAAACACATTCTGGGGATGTGGAAGACATGTTTTCTTAACCCCAAAAGGGGCATAATGTGAGATATTAACACTTCATTATGTAGTTATAAACTAATCTTATCACTTATCTATATCCTAAACTTATCATCATATATTTATGAAATAATCTCATCGCTTACCTATTTTCTAAATGTATAATGTACATATAAACTAATCTTATCACTTATCTAAATCCTAAACCTATGTTTAATTTTTATAGATTTAACTCATCTATATGCTGTTAGTGACCTTACATTTCTGCAGCGTAGGGAGAATCATACCACCGCTGCACTACTACTGCCATGACTGCAGGATCTATAATCTAAGTAGGCGGGCGAACGATGGGCATAGACCCTCTGAACACAATGTCCACCTCAAAATGTTGAGGACTCTGTGGCACCTCTGCTATCTAATGTGCCTTCTCCTCTGTGCCAAAGGCTGTCAGAGAAACGGATGAAAGAGGAAAATAAGAGACAAACTAATTTACTAAGACCACTAAGAGTAGTCATTTGCATTCAGGGAATCTGTGATAGTCACAACAGAACATACAGTCACATATACTTGTAGGAACCTATAATTTCTTCAACTGGGGATTACCTGTATTTTGAAACACTGCTATCGACAACATCCACAAAAGACAGTGCATACATTTCAGCATAGTGTTTACAGTGGATTATTCACCTGCCATACAGTCGCCTGCTCCCCTCTACGCTGTGTGCCAGAGGTGGATGGCTGGGGGCTGGAGCTCCTCCAGAAGTCACCTGCTGGCCAGAGGTAGAAGGTCAAAATGGTGTCTTTCAGACTGCTGCAGTAGCATGTTATATTTGAGTTGAGAAAAATAACTTTCAGACTAAACTTTGAATAACCCTATTTAGTAGAACATCCCGCACATAGTCCATACATCACATTTCTTCATTAGTGTTAGTATCAACAAAAATATATTGTATTATTTTAGAAAATAACAATATTATTCTTGTTAAAAAACAGTATATATTCATTAAATATATGTGAATTAGTAATTTAACTGAACAAATAATCAGCAAACTCCCCACAACACGTCTCTAATGTTCATAGAAAAACAGCTCCACTCAGTGGAGAGCTGCTGTAATGAAAACTTTGAGACTGAAAACGAAACATCCAGTAAAGGAGAGAAGACACACACGTTCACAGTGTTTCATCTGAGTACAAGAGGACTCAACAGTGAAGACGCTGTGCTGCCAGGGACTCCAGTCTACCTGCAGTCCACTAATGGACTTGTACTGGACTGTAGACGGACTCTAGCTATAGGTCAGATCTCTGCTCTACCAGCTGCACAAAGATGGACAGCACTTCGCTCTGACCCCGGACGTTGGTGGCTTTTCTCCAGAAGAGCTGTCTGTCAGGCAGGTGGGCAGGAAACCGAGAGTCAGTGGGACGACAAGAAGGACGAAGTACAAGGATGACAAAAGCTGCTACTCTTCCAGTTCAGAAAGGAGTTTGATCTGCCTGAAGGCCTAAACTCTGAACACGTCACCTGCTACCTGGATCCAGGTTGGAAGTTTAACATCCAGGTAGCCAAAGTTGTAAATGTGGAAGAGGCTGATTGTTCAGAGGAGGAAACAGACAAACAGAGGGCAGCAGAACAGAGACAACAGCACACAGGACAACCTGAAAAGATCTACAGTACATGTTGCTGTGGTAATGTACATTCAAAGTTTTTGTAAAACGGTTATTGGCCACAATAAAATATTTTTGTATCCAAACAAATGTGTTTAATAAATAAACTTATTTGCAGTTGAATCATGTTTTCTGCATTCATTTCTTGTAGTAAATTAGAATAAATGTTCTAGTTTTAAATTCATAAATACTGAAGATCTGCTTTGATCAAAGTTAATAAGAAATAATAAATTTCAAACAATAGGATGATTTAATAGAAAGTACAAAAATACATTAACTAAAATTAAAATTGGGTTCAGATTAGTTTGACAAATTAAATAAAAAGGAACAGGAAAAAATATCCAACTAACATAAAACAATGAGAAGGTTCATCAATGACCACAGAGGCATATCAGAGAAAGGCCAGAAGCAGATTATCAGAAAGGTCAGAAAGCTGACAACAGGTCATTCACAGAGCTTTCAGAAAACTTACAGTACAAATAATTATCAGATGTCATGTGACCAGAAATGACTTAAGGACTAAGAGAAGCAAAGCATATTTCAAAATAAAGTAGTTGCAACAATGTAAGTAGTTGTAAAGCCGCTGTGAAGCCATCATGCAAGGACTTGAACCATAATTTTACTAAGTACATTGGCCAATATGATTTTTATCATGTCCATTCTTAGTGGATGGAAAGTGCTCAAAAATATGAAAGACACACTTTTTAATCAGAGTGTGGCATCAAGTCAGTTAAACTCCTGCTCAGTTAAGTAGCAGTATCAGTTCCACCTGCTTTGTGATGATGATTATGAGGAGGAGGAAGATCTGAGACTAAGGTTACAGCACCATGACAGATGATGACGCCAGTGATGAGGATGATAACATCAGGCCTCGCTCTCCTCTCAACCAGCAGATGCCACCAGAAGACTTTTGGCAGGGCTGGGGACACATGGATCCTCCTGTTGGTGCTTCTGGTCCTGAACACTTGATCTTCAGCCAGCAACACATTTCTATTCAGCCTCAGCAGCTTCCTGAGCAGCGACTGGAACGAACTAGGCAAGGTCCATCACAAGCATTCTGTCCTGCTGCTGAGTGTGGATCTTTGGCAGAAATCTTACCTTCTCACAGCGCAGAAGAACCTGCTTCTTCAAACCTCCAGCTTCAACTCTTCTGCAAAGAAGAGCAAGGAGGAAGAGAGCCTCAGTGAGGAGGTAAGTGCTAAGAGGCAGAGGTGGCATTTGGAGGACAGCCTTGAAGAGTCAGCACCCTTGACTTCAGGCCTAAGGTCACACTCAGTCCGGAAGAGAGCTACAGGGCGTCAGGTGGTCTTTCCTGTGATCAACACAGGAACTGCTCTGCTAGTTTCACATTGTATGCATTGTTGTATTGTCTTTATTTTATATGATGCACAGATGTGTAAACCAAAGACACATAAGCTAAAATTAAATGACTTCAGGCTTCAGTGTCACTTCTTTAGTAGTTGCATGATGAGAATGTGAGAACATTTGAAACATTCAAATGACTCATTCAGGTATAAACCACTAACTAAGGTAAGCCACTTATTAATAACAACAGAGCAGAGATAAGTGATTCATTATTACCAACTACCAATTTATTTATTTACTTTAATTTTAATTTATTTATGTGATTTTATATGATGTTGATTGATGAACATAATGATGTTGATAGATAACTTGAACATGTCACCAAAATTAGTAAGTAGTTGTGGGTAGACTAAAAAAAAGTGTGATTGACCTTTGATCTGTTATTCACTACACATTATTGTGAAGACCACTATCTGTCTGCTGTGCTGCCACTTCCCTTGCTCTGCTTCATCCAGTAGAAGCTGCCAACCTTCTCCAGTCTCCAGCATCTCATTTAATAAAAACATCAGAAATCTAGATCTTTCACCCTCAGTGTTGTTGTCTTCATGTAAGGCTCCTTAAATACTGTGATGCTACCAGGGGATGGCACTATGACACGCAGCAGAAACACACACTGTGCGTCTGTCTGTCTGTTCATCCAGTCTGCGTTCTGTCTCGCTTTTTGGTGAAATCAGACTGACTGTTGCCCCCATCAGCCTTGATGTAATCTGCTTAACGTTTGGCCTCATTAGTCTTTTGCATCCTTTGCCTGTACACAAATAGATAATGCAAATGTTCTTTTGAAAATTCATGTTTTTCCTTGTCGAAGTTGTACTTCAGACCAGTTGGACTGGACCAGTTGGATCAAAAGAAGATCTTCCCAATAAGACCATCTTGGACTAATTTTGCTCATGTCTCCTCTTGATGCTAAAGACAAAAGCAAGCATATATAGTGTCCCCCACTAATATTGGCATCCTTGGTAAATATGAGCAAAGAGGGCAAAATATATATATCTTTGTTGTTATGGAGCTTCACAAAATGGGAAGTGGCAAAAAAGCTAAAACACTGAAAATGCTATTTTCTGCCATCGGGGCAATAATTAAGAAATTCCAGTCAACTGGAAGTGTTAAAAAACAGCCTGGTAGATGACATGGGTCTATCTTGTCCCAATACACTGTCAGGAGTCAGGCCAAGCAACAGTATAAATGCATCAGCCAACCTGGGAAGAAGGCTCACAACAGCCTTCACAGCAGCAGTGCCGTCTGCGACCTTGGAGAGAAGAGCAGTAGTGTCTGGCTCATCATCCTGTTGTAAAAGGACAATTTTATGGTATTATGTTTCTTATCAAAATCAAGCCCACATCACTGTGACATCACAGTCCCATCACAAGTGGCTTGCTTGTACCTGGAGCACACTGGTAGACAGCTGTGGATCTACCAACCTCCCCTCTCTCCTATCCTTTCAGTCTCCAACCTGCAGGCCACATGGCCTGGGACTGAGGTAATCTTCTAAATGCCTGTTCACCGAAATTAAGGCTGTGTCTTTCAACAGGAATTGAAATCACAGAGATTCTTCGATCTCACAATTTAGATATCTTTGTAAAGGTGCATTGTATACTATAGTAAACTAGTAATTGAAGTTTTCTAATTATAAATTCATCACATGCCTGCCACGGATTAGTAAATAGGCCTAGAGAGGCCATGGGTCCCTGGGCCACAGTCTGTTAGGGCTCCGCTAAAAGGTGCAAAGTTACAAAGGTACAAAGGTGTTACTTTTGTTTTGCTTACTTGCTAAACTGCCAAAGATGTTTTCATTTTGTTTTTCAAAAGAGGTTTTTTTTTTGTTGCAATCGTACTGTAATCATAATTTAATTTGTTACTATGATAGTAAAACAGCATTTATTCATTTCAACCTATATGGCTCCAACAATAACAAAACAACTTTTGGTGGCACTGACCAATCAACTGACACAAAAATTAGGTTCTCAAATGTAAATTCAATGTTTTACTACCTTTTGCAAACGTGCAATAAGGTTTTGTTGTACGATCAAACTGTGACACTTGTCCTTACAGTTTAGAGAATGTTAAGTCTGTTTTGAAAAATGATTCAAAGAAAAATGTAATCCCAGTGACAGGTTCCAGTCTGTGCAATAAAAAGCTGTGATCTATAGTGTCGAAGGTTAATGTGGAATTTTATATTGTCATTGAATAGTCCTGTACCTTCTGGCCTCAGAAAATGTTTTCCAGTGTTGCTCACACTTTCTTAAGCAGTCTGTCTTTTATTTTGATAGGTCTGAAAAACCTCCACAGCTGACTCATTTTTCCCCTGGTAAATGCTGATCAGCTTGTGGTACATGTGTGATGTGTCGTTGTCTTTGAAATGTCTGTTAATGTCAACTGAGGCAGGACTAAATCGGTTTTTATTTTACTCATGTGACACATTTTGCATTAGGTCTTGTGTCTTTACAACTAACACGTTTTTTTTGTGTGCATGTGTGTCTAGTTTATTCAGATTAATTTTAAAGTAGCACAAATGTACTAAGAGCGATGAATTACATTATGCAATTTGTTCTATTAAAGGAATAAATTCAATAAATAATGCAGTCCTGTTATCCAGCACCCAGTGTTTCCCCCTGCCAGTCATGTCATTGTTGGACATTTATTAGTTATTACACTGATGCAAACATCTGGGTCACCATGTTGATGCTGACAGATCAGATACAAAGACTTCCTTTTATGCCATGCAGTGCTGCAGTTTGTACAACTGTGTGCTGGACCACAAATTCTGATAACAAGAGTTTTCCATTGCAGCTTGAGTTAAGTAAATGTCTAGCAGTCATTTCTGAGAGTTAGTGCTACACAACTCTGTAACTGCAAATTCATTTCAATGAATATGATTAGCCAATGGATAATATAATAAATCCAGTTATGTAGCATCTATAATATCTCTACACATTTATAAGGCTACATGGAATCTAAAGTTTAGGGTTGTTTCCCCTCAGCCAGTCCATTTCACAACTACAAGGCATTTTTAGATACAAAAAGAGGAAACTTCATTTAACATCCACAGAAATCTGACTCACATATTGATATCCACGCAAAGCTAAAAAGCTTATATATAGCCATCATTATGCATGGCTAAAAATAAACATAGAAAAACATGACCAGGGTCAAGCATTTTAGTACTAAAAGCACAAGTACTTTTTGTCTAGCACCTTTGAAGATTAGCATGTATTCAAGGGTCGGTCATCTTGTTGAAAAGTACAAAATCTATCAATAAAAAAAATAATCATATAAAAGTGCACCAAAACCATACAGAAAAAAACATACAGAGATCCCCTAAAACACAACATAGAGAAAACACATATGGATTAGAAGGACTTACATAGTCAGGTTTATATATACAGCACCCTTAGCTTAACTTTTAAAAGTTCCTTAACTAAGACATTAAAACAACATTAAATCTAAGATAATGGAGAGAAAACTGTGTTGAAAAAAAAGAGAAAAAAAGACAACAAGAAATAGCCTAAGAGGAAATACATGTGCAAGGCCAGTAAAAGGAAATGCTCTATTCCTCTATTGCAGGCACAGCACAATAAAAGTTACATTTATATTTCAGAGTGAAATAGATAGATAATAAATAAGGGCATTAAGGTGCATGGTGTACAGTGTGTGTACCATGGTTCAGAAACAGAGAGGAATGCCAGCATTCCAGTGAAGTTAAAGAGCCATATGGCATGGGGGAAGAAAGACTTTCTCACTCACTGTAAGATCATAAGGTCTGTTCCATATGTGATGAAATGTTTTTTTTCAACTTTTACCCTTTTTAAATGTACTACTTTGTCTTCTATAAAACCACACCCTTATGAAAAAGAGGTATAATTGAGTAAACTAGTTTTTTTGTACTTATCAGAGGTAGAGGTAAACTAAAAAGAGGGCCAATTTAGTCCTTAGAAGTATTAAAAGAGTATACTAGCAAGTATACTAGAAGTACATAGAAGTATACTTACTATTCTTAAAGTATACTTAAGTATACTTAATAAAATAAACTGGAAGTATACTACTTTTTGTGAGGGCAACTGAGTGAAACATAAACTCATCTGCTTCTCATCAGCTACTTATTTATACCCAACACTAAAATACCCACTAAAATTTAAGCAGTAGCTGAACTGGTAATACCACAGAGAAGAGGAAGATGGTTGACCAGTCATTATTGTCACACACCCGACAACACAACTTCCTGCTTGTGTGTCTGTATGTGCATGTGTGTGGTTTTGACGCAAAGAGTCACAGAAACACAGACACACACAGAGAGAGTGTAGGTGTATTCAGTGGGAAGTGTTTTTTAAAGTCACTTTAAGCGACAAAAAACATACCAAAGCAACAGCAGAGAGCAGAGTAATGGAGCCACAACAGATCAAGGAGGGATACTTAGTGAAAAAGGTAAGAACGGCTAATGAAATATTCTATCTGTTGCCTTTCATCGCACTTGTAGAGCTCACAATATAGCTGTGACTGAAAAATACAGCAGACTCGATAATTTATACCAATGTATGAATAGTTCAACACTAGATACATACACTTAGAATTTTTAAATTGTAGTGGGGCCAACCCATCTAACCAATGAGAGAATTTTACTTATTTCTGTTTGATCAGTAAATTTTGGAGCATTCTTATTTATGGCCATTTTATAATGAAGACTACTTGTAGCACTGGTCAGAGCACCTAGGAGCGTAGCAGAGCAGGGAGAAAGAAGGAAGCTGGGGGAGGGTCATTTGATTTTGAGTTGCTAGTGCTGGTTTAAGTTGTATAAAGCAATCACATTAAATCTGATCAAATTTTAATGTTGAATGTGATTGTTACTTTGACTCATATGCAACTACATAGCTCTATATGTGTTCTCACATGTGTAGACGATGGCCGGTGTGGCTGGTGTTATATAACTTTAAGAAAAAAAAGCACACTGAGAGTGTGACTGTTTCACACATTATTCTACACAGAGCCAAGTGTGACCACACTTACCTTTTTCTTTTTTTTTTCACATTTGGTCCTTTCCCATCAGACTTTACTCAGTGTAAAATATATGGTTTTCTTAGTTTGTGAAGCACTTTATAAACACTGGTTAAAGATGTAACTATACAGTGAGTAAACCTGTAGAGGTTGACTATATATTATTCTGGGAAATCATGTGCAAAGTATCTTATAGGGAGAATGGAGTCAGAAGTATAATACAATGACAAGCAGTTGATTAATTGTGTCTATGACTAACTAAGGGAGTGTTGCAATAAAAGGCTGCCCTAGTGTCACACTTGTCTGTTAGGAATGAGTGCTAAATACCTCTTCAGTTGTTCAATTCATGTGTAAGCAATAAAATAAAAATTCATCTTTAAGCCTCTCCTGGAGAGACTTTGTTTCTAACTGACCGTTATGTTATGTAAGTTACTTAACTTTTTCAAAACTGAAAAAAGTGGCTAACGAACCCGTTTCCAGGTTATCAAAGCAGAATAGTTTGTTCAGAAGTAAAATCACAATAAAATGAATTGTAGTGAAATATTTTTAAACCTACTGTAAGTGGAAATTGTTCACACTAATTCCTCTTCCCCTTAAATATTTTAAGAAGTCAAAACGGTCATTTCTGCATTTTCATGAAGGTAATACAGTATGTGGGGCTCTAGTTCCTTTCATTTTTAGACCTCTATGCTGATCCTCCACTTCTTTTCATGTTGTCATATAATATTGACAAAGAGAAATTCATGTTAAACTAAACTTAACTTGCTGTTCATATTGGACTCGAGATGGGTGATCTTCAAAGTCACGTAATTCAACTTATTGATCCTCAGGGAACGCTACTAAACTCCTGGAAGGTAGTGTGGGTCGTGCTGTCAGAAGATGGGGTGGAGTTCTATAAAAAGAAAACAGACAGTTCTCCAAAAGGAATGATTCCACTAAAGGGAGCCACTCTCACTAGTCCTTGTCAGGATTTTAGCAAGAGGACGGTAAGAAAATGTATAAAACTATACTATATGTAGGTTAGAACTGTGAAAATAGCTATAGACTATACTGTGTGCAATTAACAGCAGAGTTCAGGACATTTGAAATAAATATTGAATTTACTTTACACATTTTTTTTCAAATCAACAGTTTAGTTCTATTATTTTCAGTGTATCTCAAGAGAAAATATATGATATAATAATAAACTGTGACTGATTAACAATGCACCTTTTAGTTGGTTTTTAAAATTACCACAGAGAAGAAGCAGGATCACTTCTTCCAAGCTTCACATGTGGAGGAGAGAGAGATATGGGTGAAGGACATCAAGAGGGCCCTTACCTGCCTGCAAGGGGGGAAAAAATTTGCCAGGAAGTCCACGAGACGGTCCATACGCCTGCCTGACACAATCAACCTGACGTATGTTCTGTAGAATCTGGTTGGTGATGGAAACAATATGTGTTAGTCGCTTATGTCACCCTAAACACTCGCAGTCACGCACCAATTAAGCTGGTTTGATTGTATCAGCTTTAGCAATCCAGTTAATTAAACTTGTGGTTAAACATGTAAATTAGTTGGAGTTGAAGTTGTAAGTTGCTTTCTCTGTTGTTTCACAAGGTGAATAATGACTAACCACTGTTACAATATTCCCTAATGTTATCTGCAATAAGTCTGGCTGGGGCTGGAGAAGCTTCTGTAAACACTCAAATGTTCTAAAAGTGCACATGACAAACCTGCCCTGTCAAGTTATGGTCGTTAAAACATTATATTACACTATGATTGGACGGTTCAGTTGCTGTGAAGCTATATGGGTTAACGGTGTTTACATTGTGTTTTCTCAGTGAGCTGTATACTCTAATGAAAGACCAGGATGATGGAGTGAAAGAGTTTAAAGTGGAGCAGGATAAGAAAATCTTCAACCACTGCTTT
>OMLM01008967.1:0-18768 GCA_900302695.1 Helostoma temminkii | reverse complement strand
ACGGTGAGACTCCAATTGGTAGGTACAGCTGTGTATTTTCAGCGTAACAGTGAAAAGAAACAGCATGTTTGCGAATAATATGACAGAGGGGAAGCATGTACAAAGAGAACGGTATAGGTCCCAGGACTGATCCTTGAGGAACACCATATTTTACAGTGGAGAATGTTGAGGTATAACCGTTGATGGAGACACAGAACTTTCTATCAGAAAGGTATGAGGAGAACCATTTCAAAGCAGAACCTGTGATTCCAGCCCAGAGTGATAGTCTGTCCAGTAAAATGCTATGATCTACTGTATCAAAAGCCGCACTGAGATCTAGCAGGACTAAAACTGAGCACATCCCAGCATCAGAGGCAAGCAGGAGATCGTTAGTCACTTTAAGAAGAGCAGTCTCTGTGCTGTGATGTTTGCGAAACCCTGACTGGAATTTATCCAAAATGTTGTAGTTTTCTAAAGATAAGAGTAAGTGATTAGCCACATATTTTTTCATATTTTAAGATCTTTGATATGAAGGGTAGTTTGGAGATAGGTCTGTAGTTTACAAGAAGAGTAGGATCCAGCTCAGGTTTTTTTAACAGAGGTTGAATGGAAGCAACTTTGACATGTCCAGGGACAGATCCAGTAGACAGGGATCCGTCTAAGCGCCATGTCAGGAGAATCAGGTCCAGACATTGTGTGGACTTCATTAACAGACTGGATATTATCTGGACTTTGTACTGGGGGACTCAGAATAAAATCTGGGTAACCGCTGGACAGTATGACCTTTGTGTTCTGACTTATGATAATGTCCAGAAACCCAGTATATGTCTGAAAGCAGCTTATGTCACTGTAAAGCTGCTGTACAAACGAACCGTCACTTTTCAGCTCACTGCTAATATGAACTAGCAGAGCAGCAATGGAGGTATAACTGGTGAGTGATGTAGTTGCAGAAAAAGCATGTGGGTTTAAAGAAATCCACCTAAAATCAGTTATTGTCCCTTTAATGTGAAAGGCGTCACTCAAATCCTCCGTACTCATAAAGTTAATAAACAACAACAATGATAAACTTTATGAATAATGTTGTATAAATACATTTAGTATTTTGGTATTAAAAAAAGAACACGTTTGTTTATTTTTTCTGATGTTTGACATCAATGTGATGTTTTTTGTTTATCATTTTCCATATACACTCGAGACTGCTTTTCTTCTGTAACACCCAGAGTTGGGCACTAGGTGTCACCATGTTTCAGTCTGATATGATGAGGTTTTGTTGAATGCACAGGTGTCAACATTGATTTGAAGCATTTTAAACCTAAAATAGCAGAAAAGACAGGAACAGGAAGTGATTGTATAGATCTAGAAACATGTCTTCTGAACTTTACTCGATCCTGCACTAATGATGTTTTGTGCTTCAGGTTATCGTCAGTGTTTCCAGATAAATTATGTTTTGGGCTGTGGTGATAATTTGTACCATTTTTGTATCATCTCAGAAGTTTCCACCAACAAAAGTTTGTCTATATTAATAAATCCAATATCCAAAAAAAATCCAGTTGCTCTGTATGATTGAGATTCACAAACTCTTCACTTGGTTCTAGTTGACAGATGCAGCAAATGTTCTTCCAGTTTCTTACTTCTAAGTACAAGTTTATTTTTACATGTGGGGGGAGAGATGCAAACTAATTTCAGCATCTGTTACTTTCATGTGTCACAGCCACATTTTCACATTTTCACAGTTTCTCATCTGGTGAAAGAAACAAAATGAACCATAGTTTGCAGCGATCCATTCTGAGGTGGGCTTGATATGGACAGCTGTACATAATTATATGGTGATCTATTCATAATAAAGCCTGGGGTTTATTAAAAGTACATATAGACTGGAAGAAACTGTCCCTCTGCTGTGATACAGACCAGGTAAAGGCCTTCTCTCCCTGCATCATATAGAGAAGAAACCTTTGTGACATTTTTCACTTCCTCTGTTTCTCCTCGACCTGTTTGACTACTGATGTCCCCCTCTTTTGGTTCCTGTTTCCTTACCTCATCCTCCCATAGCACTGAACTCCCCCACCCACTCACACATCAGTTTCCCTTTCATCAACAAACTATTCAAACCTAAACCATGACAGGTTTTCATGCTCCTGAGTGAGTCTAATATGGACTCCAGTTATTGCCACCTGACTGTCTGTCAGCCAGTGGAGTAAATATTAAAAATAAAAAGTAAAAATATGTCATTGGGGTCATGAACTGCATCACTCTTTCTATAACTAGGTACAGGCCAGATAAGTTTGTCTTAGCAGGCAGGGAGTGGCCTGTTTTATTTCCAGTCCATTTAGATAGTGTGTAACCAAGTATCAATAGGTCACATTGAAGCTCTGAATGCAGTAATTACAACAGGCTGCAGTATCTGGCAGCACAGCAGCAGACTGAACAGCATCAGAGGAAGGAAGAGGGACAGGTATTATTGGCTGAAACTAAAATATGACTGGAGAAGCACCACAAAACAAACCACTATAAGTACTGTGTGTAGTCCAGTCTATTGTAAGAGCTTTTCATTTGGCTGTTTATTTATTTTATTCTGTCTGTTATCAGTAAATTACTAAATTTTTATTTTCACACACATATGGGGAAAAGACACTCGGACAGTGAGATCTATCTTCATACTTGCCTGACACACACTGTACACATTAGCAGATCTGATAAACAAACTCATTTGGACTCATTTGTTATATTTTAACTTGTTTTATTTTATTGTTAAACAGCCGCAACCAATTAATCATTGCAGCTGCTGTCTGAGCAGACACTATCATGTGTAGAGACATGTTGCTACCATGACTTATGATTAGCTCATCGTCTAGTGTTTGGATAATACCAGACTAGCAACCATCAACCGTCTGAGCAGTTTTTCCTGGTCTAATCATTCAGGAGATCAGTCCACTATTAATAGAACCAGATGGAAATACAAGCTCAACATTTCCACTTAAAGATGTTGAGCACAAGGAACAAAACCGGGGATTACCATGGTTCTGCAGTACAGTATTTCCTGTAGTGAACTCACTCACAAGGAGATTTTCATCTGTCACCAACTGTTTATCTTAGAAGAAGATAAACTGTCTAAACTGAATAAACAGACTGTCAGTGAGTTGGTTTTCTTCTACCGTGTGTTTGAGAAAACAGCTATTTTTAGTTGGTGATTTCGAGGACATACATCTACTATACGTTTAGGTTAACAACAAACAGTAAGTATCAATACTACCTAAAATCTGAGGACATTTGGGCTTAAAATCTAAAGAAGGATGTGAAATGGTTCAGAATCTCAGCTTGCATGTGATGCTATGTGCACATCAGGGCCCTAAGCAATGAATATACATCAGACACAGCAACCTTTGTGTCAGATGATCCAAAGTTTTTGTGAGCAAAGGCATTGAATCATGTGACTGACTGATGTTTCTTGTTACTTAGGGGTGACACATTCAGTTGTCTTTTTGACTAATCTTGGTTTTAGACATAAGATTAGTGAAGCTAATAATATGTATAAAAAAGTGGAGCATCACAATGAAAACCAGTCTGTTTATCTGTTTATGTGATAAAAGCAAACCACTTTGAACTGAGAAAAGACGGGAAGCCAGTAGAAAAATCCTGAATGTGCTGCAAAAGACAGAAAGCAGTGATCTACTGACAAATACATGGAATGGTTCTGCTAAAGAAAACAACATCAGCTAATAACAGAAGCATGTGAAAGCTGTCACTGACATCACCAACAACCTCCGCAGAGCAGAAGTGAAGGTTTCACAATGCACCATTCGAACTACACATCGTGGGCACAAATGCAGAGGCCAAACCACAAGATAAAAACCCCCTCATCAGCAGAATCAGGCCAAAATTAGCTTTTTATGATGTAAAAGGGCCAAAATGTGAAGGATGAAAGGATCCAAACTATACAAGGTCATCTGTGAAGCACGGTGGAGCCAGAGTGATACTTGGACTTTGCTAGGCTGCTTCTGGAACTGAACAAACTGGTCTATTAACCTTTGTCAATGCAACAGCTCATGATGAAAGCATCAGGATTAATTCAGCAGTTAATGAATGGGGACCATTGTTCTGACTTTTGGGCTGGAGCTGCAAAGCGAACCAAACGTTACTGTCATACTGTATTTCTTTGTGTGCCACGATTAATGCCTTAATGCAGTAAAATCCTGGAAAACTTATAACCACGATTAAAAACTGTTTTTCAATCACATTTCACTGTGAATTAAATCACAAAATACAATCACTGGTTTATACATACGTGTTACGTGCGTAAACAATTAAATGTAATACATTTAGCACACTCAGTTGAGTGTGTATTATTATTGAATGGAGCTTAAGGGAATCCCCTGTGTGTAACAGAAGGAATTTAATGAACCTGTTCATTCAGATTTGCACATTGCACAAACACTATCAATTACTTTTGTCATGTCACTGCTGTGGAACCTAATCCAATAGATAGGTTAAACAATGACACAATGTCTTATGAAACTATGCCACCTGAGGAGAGTAACATGTCTGTCATATTTGTAAGAAAAGAATCTGGAGGGCAGGTTATTCAGCTTTACTACATCACAGTCTCATTAACAAAGCTTTTCTTTTTATAGAAACAAGTATTACAGTCTAGTATGCTGGGTCACAATCTCCGTCATGGAGTCATGACATATAAAATACCTCTTAATTAAAATATTATTTACTTGATGACCGTTATTTTTTCTCTGAGAAAATACTGTAATACTTGAATGGGTAAAAACAGTTTTTGATTTAATATTTATTTGTAAACATTATATTTATTTAGGCAACATTTATGTGTGATTATCTATATTTAGACAACATTAAAAATCAACATGTGAATATGAGTCATTGTTTCTGAGGGTGAGGAAGTGAAAATATTTTACAACACATTTAATTTCCATGTGATGACAGAGAAATAAACACAAAACACGTGTGACACTGACACTGGCCTCTTCGACATACTGACACATACAGCAGCAACCACACAAAGACCACAAAATGATTCACTCAATAAATTTCCATTGCTACCCAGCTATATTCAGCCATGAAACCAAATGAAACAAATCAAATTTCAAGAATGTTTAAAAGACATAAAGGCCTGAATGTCCTGCAATGTTCTACTCCTTAATTCAGACAAGACAGAGGTTATTCTATTTGGGCCCAAAAACCTCAGAGACATGATGTCTAATCATATACTTACTTTAGATGACATAGCACTGGTGTCTAGCACTACTGGAGTTATCTTTGGCCAGGATATCTCCTTTAACTCATATATAAAAGAAATCTCCAGAACTGCCTAAAATTAGAAGCATCCTGTCTCAAGGTGATGCTGAAAAATTAGTCCATGCATTTGTTACTTCTAGACTGGACTACTGTAATTCTCTTCTAATAGGATGTCCCAGTAGCTCCCTAAAAAGCCTCCAGCTGATCCAAAATGCTGCAGCCAGAGTTCTGACTGGAATTAGTAAGAGAGATCATATTTCTCCTCCATTAGCTTCCCTCCATTGGCTCCCTGTAAAATCCAGGATAGAATTTAAAATTCTTCTTCTCACATATAAAGCATGTATTGATTGAGCCCCTTCATATATTAAAGACCTCATGTATGTAGAATGGGAGGCAGAGCCTTTAGCTATCAAGCTCCTCTCCTGTGGAACCAGCTCCCAGTTCAGGTTCTGAGAGCAGACACTGTCTCTACTTTCAAGACTAGACTTAAAACTTTTCTTTTTGATAAAGCTTATAGTTAGAGCTGGCTCAGGTGACTTTGAACCATCTCTGCTGGGGGACCTCCCTTGACACACTGAGCTCCTCCTCTTTTCTCCATCTATTCATACACCACCATTGCATGTTATTTACTTTGTGTCTCCTCTCTCCTGTAGTTGTGCTTCTCTCTCTCTCTCTCTCTCTCTCTCTCTCTCTCCCGGCCCACTTTGACCTCATATCTATCTTATGTCTTTAGTGTACGGCATTAGAGGGAGACAAAAGGGACAGTAAAACCACTATTAAACATAATTTTAACAATTATATTGCACTGTGGATTAGATTACAAAATAAAATCACTGGTACTCATATTATAGTCATTATACAAAGGTTGAAAGTAAAAACCTGATCAAACAAATAACTATTGCTATTTAATAAACTATTAATCACATGTACTAGCTCAGTTTCTACTTTGTGTATTACTATTGAATGGAGGTTAAGGGAATCCCTTGGGTCTGACGTGTCAACGGAGGAATGAGGAACTACCTATTCTGTGTGTGTGCACATTTTATTTCCTCATGTCAGGAGACAATTCAGTGGCGTCACTGCTGTGACAGATATGCCAATTATAGCAATAAAAATGTTAATCAGTAACTATGTCAATCTTGGCCTACAGAGATAACTGTCTGTGGCTCTATTTACATTTGTTTTGTTGCCACTGGAAACAAACTGTCTTTAGAGCAACTATCCAGCTTTACATTTTACAAACTCTCTCTAATAAACACGTTCGGCCTGTGTCTGCTAGTTTTTCTCTGTACATCAGCACAAGACAAGAGCTTTTCTTTTTATAGAAACCAGTATTGTATTCTATGCTGGGTAACGATCCAAGTCTTGTTGAATGACAGATTGACAATGACAGATTAAATACCTCTTGATCTAAATATTATTAACTAAGCAGCAAATATTTCCAAAAAGGTCAAACTATACCTTTAAACTCGAGCAAACCTTCCTCAACAACAGGCTAACGTCAACCCTCTTTTCTTGTCGTCTGGTCCAGACACAAATGCACCTTTTCCTCTTTACATTTTTCCCCAGACTCTGTAAAAATCCTTTAATAATTGAATGGGTAAACACTACTTCTGTCACTGATTAAATATTTATTTGTAAACATCATATTTATTTAGGCAGCATTTTTGTGTGATTGTCTACATTCAGACAACATTAAACAGTTAATATGTGAGTGTATGTGATTGTTTCTGAGGCTGAGGAAATGAAACCATTTTATAAATACACATGAGTTTGAATTTCCATGTGATTCTGCTGTAAAGTTCCTGCAGATGTTCTGCACGTGACTGTAGTTTTTTTCCTGACAATTTGTGTTTTGGCAGTTTGATTAAAAACCCCACAAATCTGACTTGTCTATTTCATTATATTTAGGTAATTTCAGTCAGACAGATGAGAAACAAACCAAAATTGACTAAATGCCTTTACAGAGAAACAAAGTGTGATTGGATCATACCATTTCTACAGGGGTGTCAGAATAGTACATACAGTAACAACCACACAAAGACCACAAACAGATGCACCACAAAAAGATGAAAGAAAGTCTACCAAGACACACAATGACCATAAATAGCTACCAATGGAAAATAACATCACAGCGTGAGAGCAAGCAGGTGAAAATGACCCTGGAGACACAGAACAGCTTACATCAGTAAACCAAATGCATTTTGTGCACATTTTACAAAACCAAAAGGATGAGTAAGGTGATTTCTGGACAATCCATTCTGCTGAGAAATATACACTGTAACAAGTTTGTTTGCGCAGCCAACAGTTCTTGACTGGTTGTTTCCTGTCAGAAGGCTGACAGATTGAGTGTTGAGTAGAAAGTCTCTGCAGTGTCCATAGTTTCATCTGTGGACAGGAGACACAAACTGTTAGCGTAAGTAAAATTATTTCTAACCTTCAAAGTGAAACAGTAACAGAATAAGCTATAAATGAATTAACAAGAAGTGGTGAAACCAAACTGAACACAGGAGGTTCTCTGGGGTTTCCATTAATTGTTAATTAATCAATCTTTATGGGATTTTCTGCTCATACTGTGTGATTGTGTTTTCTGAAACCACACCAGGGTAAAGTCTGGGTGATGTTTGTGTCTGTATTGTGACAATAAACAAATATGTTTTTGTTTCATTTTCTAAATAGGCTGTATAGTAAATATGTATAGTAAATGTATAGTAAATTAACTACGATTAGTAAAACTGATACCACACAAAAAAGGGTCTGTCAACACTTTCTGACTAGATTATGGACCAGATCACATATTTCTACCTGAACCTGATCTACAGCTTAGAGTGAGGTGGCTGTACCCAACCCAAACACATTGTTTCACACGAGACAATCCAGTGTGAGCAAGAGCAAAAAACCGCGACTGAGAGGTCACTTTAGTATCTATGCAAAACAACAACAAGCTCAGTTAAGTAACAGATTTATTACATAGTGGAGCAGCATGGGTGGAGACGTGAGTTATCACTGTTTTATTATGTGTATTAAGAGCTTTATTAATAGCTACTGTCTGGTTTTAGCTGAACGAAAACTACAGCACAAGTTGTTATGCATTCAACTGCTGTCTCTCACAGTGTGTTTGTGTTTACCTCTGATCCTCTCTGGCTGCACGTCCTGTGTGATGGTGACATCAGTGTATGAAACATCATGGCTGTTTAAATCTGTAACACAAAAACACAAAATCATCTTTACACACCAGCTGAATTAAGGTATTTGTATCTTGATACTTGTGGGTCAATAAAATGAATACTAAAAATCTGAATTTAATTCTGAATAATCTCATGTATCACTCTTGGTATAAGAATTGGGGTTATATGCAAAGCAAGCAGACATGGACATTTTCAGAGTGATTCAGGTGTCTGTGATCTATGTCCCAGCATGTTTCCACTTTTCACATCACTTGGATGCCTGGCCTGTCACCGTCAACAGGTTAGAACATGTGAAGAAAAGGTATGAAACTGTTGTTGGTCCATTTAAATTAACATGGTGATCTAGATAAATGTGTCGCTAATGACAATTGTCAGTTTGATTTAATAACTGTTGTTGTCAGCGTTACACAGCAGCGTGACAGAAAAAAACTGTTGTTGCTAATTAGAAAGCTAATAGCTAAAGCTAACAAACATTAGCTGGAATTTAGTTTTAACAACAATGAAAATGTAGCATTGTCTCTGCTACATTCTCACTCACCCATACTCCTACTACACTTCCTCACTCGCCGCTGCTTTGGTCCTGTGAGACACACATACACACTCAGCTGAAGCCCATTAGTCCATCGAGCTCACTTCCAGACCATCTTCATCCTGTTTGCCCCTGTTGGCTTCTGCCCGTTTGTCTCCACCTGTTACTCTGTTTTTGGACTTTGCTCCGGCCTAACATTCCCATCACTTTTGGTTTGTTCCCGTTTGCTTCTGCCTGCTCCTGTTACCTGTTGCCTGTTGTGTAGAGTTTCCCATCCCTGAGAAGGTACCAGTCTGGGCTTCTCACTCCTGCCACTCACACTTGTCACTTTTGACTTTTTGAGTTTTGTCCTAGATTTAGTTCTCTTGGAGTGTTTTTATGTTGTTGGTTTGTCCTGTTTCATAGCCTCAGCTTTACAGTTTAGTTTTGCTCATTCTGGTTCACATTCCTATTTAGTTAGTTTGCTGCCTCTGATTTGTTGTCTTTCCTTTCCTGTCCTTCCTGTTTTTTGTCATACTCTGTTGTACAGAGACACTGTAGTGGTTAAAGTTAGCATTGCTCTGAAGGTAGAAGTCTAGTGTGATGATATAATGATGTGGCTGTACGGTGAGGAAGCAAAGCAGTTCTCAGACCAGCAGCACTAGCACTTGTTGGTTGAAAAGGGGTAGTGATTGCACATCAGAGCAGAACTAACTGCAGAGGGGTAGTAATTTAGCAGACGAGCAAGAAGGAGGAAGCGGGGTATTTCAATAAATAAATTAAGGTAATTACATTTGCAGAATAAACTCTGTATGAAATGAAGTTGATGGCCAAAAGTGAAATCATGCAACACAAACCAGTCAGCAACATTTCTGCCACATGCAAGTTGTCATTTAACTCGCACACCAGATTCCTGCACGGCTCCAGTATCACTTCCAAAGCCAGGTAGTGGACCTAATCCACAGTCCGATCTGTACTGTTCAGCTACAACATTAACATCATCTCTCCACAAACAACAACGCAACCAGTGCAGCAGTCTACGGGCTGATAAGAACCAACCCAGCTGTTGATGTACACGTATACTTGCTAGTATACTATTTTAATATTTCTTTGGACTAAATTGGCCGACTTTTTATTTTACCTCTGATAAGTACATAAAAAGTATACTTCAAATATACTTGCTCATTTTTAGTTTAAAAGAAGTATAATAATAGTATACTGCACTTCTTTTTCATAAAAGTAATGTTACCATGAATGTTTATTTATATTTGCCATTTACATAGCAGATTAATACCCATACAGAGTACTGATACAAGTACTTATATATGTATAATATTGCAGTTACAGTGTTTTTATTATAAAAACTGCAGTAATTTCAAACACTGTAATCAGTTATAGTTCAGTGACAAAATAATATACACAACAGGAAACTATTGCTCGCATCCAAAATTAACATAAAACCCGACAGGTAAACAAGCGTTGGACTGACATTGCGCTATGTTGTTTGTTGATTTTTACTAACCACTGTCTTCTAAGAAGTGACATTTCCCTGCGTTTACGGGACTTACAACCTGCAATGAAACAATATTGTCTAGTTAAAGTTCCTACATGAAGCGTGATGTCAGAAGAAATGACATCCCTCAGCCCCTCGAATGCATTAAAACTAAGTAACAGGCCTGTTTTGAAAATGAAAAGAGAACTAATTTCTCCCAAAATGTAGGTAAATGTACGTGAAGTAAATGTTGTCAAAAAGTTATACTCAAGTAAAGTACAGATATCTGAAAGCAGTACTTTAGTAGAGTCACAATGTCTTTTTACTTTACTTCCTCCTCTACCCTGGAGTCAGGTCTAGCAGGACTAGTGATAAGTGATAAGATTCAGTTGAACTAAACTTCCTGTTTCATCATGGAAACAGTCAAAATTTAAAAGTTGTCACTTCTAAATTTCCTTGTTTCATGTTTCCTTTAGAGTTTTATCATGATCATGTGACTCCTGCGTGCCGAGTCACCTGAGTATATGACTGTACGTTCTAAATAGTGTCTCACTGATGCTGGTGTTGATGGTGTCACCTACCAGCTGTGAGATGACTGGTGTGTGCCCGTTCATGTGCATGGGTTTCCCCTCAGGGAATTAACTTTATCCATTGTACCAGCATGTTTATGTACAGAGACAATAGGCCAGTATGAAGGAGCAGGAAGCAGCAGACTGAATAAACAACAGATTTCTCTGTTCTTTACTGAGTTATTGCTGAATAAACCTCTGTAAAACCAATAAATAGACAGTGGACGTTTTTGTCTGCACACAAATAATCTCTGTTGTGCAACTGTGACTTTTCTGTATCGCCTGTGATTTTGAATATGTACAATGGAAGAGCACAGCTGAATTCACTCAGGTTTAACTACAAAACCTCTATTTCAAATGGAAATGTCAGTGAATGTTTGTGTCTCTCATCCAGGGTTAGTTTTATTTGTCCATGTTTTGAAATTAAACAAAAAAAAAGAGTTACATTTTTTGTCTCTGAGATTTGTGCCTCCAGTAATGAAAGTAAACAGAATTTTATGGCTACAACATCATAAGAAAATAAAACAGAACTTTGACTCATAGGTCCTTTTAAAGAGATATTATGCATAATTTTCAGGCTCATAAAGTTAGACAGAATTGTATTTTCTTGAAATGGACTTTTACTTCTGACCCTCCATTAGTAAAACATAAGTTTTATTTCCTGCCTTTAGTATTTGAAACAATTATCTTTTTGTTTTGTAATAATCCATTCAAAAAAATTGTAACAATAATAGATACACACATACAAGTTCAAGAGCCTACATACAGTTGACAAAACATAGCTGCACAGCTTAACCTTGTTTCGTTTGTTTTCAAAACATTCATTCATTCATTCATCTTCTATACCGCTTAGTCCCCGCAGGGGTCACGGGAGTACTGGAGCCTATCCCAGCCAGCTTACGGGCGAGAGGCGGGGTACACCCTGGACAGGTCGCCAGTCTATCGCAGGGCTGTTTTCAAAACATTCAAAACATTTTGAAATCCAGCCATATGTGTCTGGAACCAGATACCTGGAATCAGATCTGTTGTTGACAGACAACCTCATTACTCACCAACATTACTCACCAACATTAACAAAGGTAACTTACTTGACTATTGAAAGATGCAACCAATCTCTCTCATCTTGTTGCACATGTGTAACTACCTTTACATCTACAAAGCTGCTGAAACAGACATAAGCTGTTTTCAGACATTAACCAACCCTGAACGTCTCTAGTCTTCTGTTGTAGAAATTGTTTTCTATTAATAGTCCATGTGTCCTTTGCATGCCATCGTATTTCTCCTTGCTCTGATGGCTGTCTGGCACAGCAGACGTATGCTAACCTTGACCATGGAGAGGCAGACGTGTGTGTTGGGGAATGGGTGCCCCTGACTCTGACTATGGAGACAGTTGGAAAGAGAGTGGGGCAAAGAGTAGTTTAGTAAAAAATGGATGTGGCGTGATTCGTAACGTTGTCACAGACTGTTGAACTCGTATGAGAGTAGTGTGCTGTATATCTCATAATCTATTTGATCTATTAGTTTTTTCTGGCACTTTATTCTTGTTGGTGTTTCCTTATTCTTATTTACTTTATAATAAAATGCACAAAATACCAGGTAGCACAAAAAACAGACCGAAATATCGTTCAACATCCAGTTTTATGACAATATCATTTTAAAGTGTTTTTTCCGGTTATGTTGAGGGGCTCACAGCATTTGGTTAGTGTGAGAAAAAGATAATGGTCTCTTCACACAAGTGAAGAGACAAGTCACTTCACACACAGTGCTTATCAAACTTAAACACAACCACAGTCTCTCTCTAACCTTAACCATAGCTGGTTCTGCTGCCTAAAGTTATTCACTCATAGTTTGAGCTGCATGTGTTCAGAGTTTGGACCCATCAAAAGATGAATATATCAGAACATAACCCAACTGGGTCTCATGAAAATTACTTTCGGATACAACTAAACTGCAATCACTGTTACGTGTTTGTGGCAAACGCGATATGTGAATAAAACATCACACTATTCAACAGGAAGTGAGTCACAAGGAGGTGGTTGGGCTGGATGGTGGGCGTGTAGCACGCAAGACTGGCAATCCGACCCGAGTTCGAGACCAGAGTCTCGGTTAAGGTTAGAGAGAGACTGTGTTTAAATTTTTATTCAGACGTTGTGTGTAAAGTGATCCGGTACATGTTTTGCTGAAACCCAGCCGACAATCTCTCCCTGACCCTAACCCAGTGCTGAGAGTACCCGAACCCAACCATTAAACACCTTAATAAGGCTGGAGTCATACAACGGCATTTGGCTATTTCTGCAGAAGAGAAAATTTGGCTGACAAAAATATGTCATGTCATGTCGGACATTTCATTTTATATGTTAAGAATCAATGTAGTTGCGACATTGTCATTTATGTCAGTTGTGAACATTATGTTCATTATATTATATTATTATATACATTTTCAATATATCATTATGTTGACATAAAATGTAGTCCAGTTGCAACTACATTTCTCAGGAAAATGTAATCAGGATTGCAGTTTAGTTGTATACAAACATAATTTTTAGGAGACATCATTTTTTGCTGACATAAAACATATTATAAATCTAAGAAAACAAGGTCAAGTGAATCCACACTGACATTAATTCTAATGACCCATCCAGCCCATATCCTGAATAAAGTGGTGGTTGTAGTCACACTGGTGTTACCCTCCATTTTCCTTTATGCGAGGAGACTACATGTGGCCACGCAACTTAACACAAACTTCAGAACCCTTTCATTTTCAAACACTTCGTGAGATGTGTGTTGGAACTAAACTCTTTCAGGAAATCGTGAGTAGAAAATAGGAGCATAACATTAAAAAGGTTAGGGATGAGGCATTAAAGTGTCTAAACTGCTGCCGTTAGCCCGCTAGCTGTGGTAGCTTCCACAGTTTGCCCATGCTGTCTTCTTCCAAATCTGGTTTTAACTTGAGAGACCAACCAAATCAAATCGGGCTGCACCTACGCTTGACACTTTTTGAGTACAGAGGTAACAGCTCTACAGTGTCAGTTTGTTTTAAACAAATCAAAAGTGAATCTGCGTCTTTCATGTGATCCTCCATATTTAATTATATTGTGTTATGCTCTCTTCCTCAAAAAAATAATGATGAATGCTAGTAAGTGGACCTTAAGACGAGGTTAGATTTCATATTTATTTCACGTCACATTAAACACAACACAGACTGAAAGAGCAGGATACAAACTGTCATTTTATTTACATGAAAACACACTGACCTTTGTGGCTTCTCCTGAGGCAGAGCAGCATCAACACCAACATGAGACAGACACCCACCACAGGAAGTAGAATATAAGCGAGGAGGGAGTTCTTAGGTGGCTCAGGATGTCCCGCTTCGAAACAGAAACACCACAGTTTGACCTCAATGCTGCAAAAATAGGGGCTCTGTCTACACACCTAGCTTAGTGCTAAGCTCCAGCAGGCTGTCACCCCATTTCACAGCAAATCAGCTCACTTCCCAAAATCTTACAATAGACCTTCAGAGTACACAGTGCTCTGGTATAACTAGTGTGGGTAGAAGTATTGCAATATTTTAATCTTTCTTATTGTTTTACGTTTTTGAAAGTGTGTATTTAATTTTGCATTGCAATTATTATCTTGCAACAAAAGACTGCATTTGCGCATTAAAGAATACAAAAAATGTAAATTTTAAAACAACAAATAGTCACAAAGATCAATTTGTGCCCTAAATAACAACGGGAATCAAGTTCAAAATGGAGGAAAGAAGGAAGTTGTTCGACAAAGGGAGGCTTAAGGACCTTTAAGGTTGACCTCACCTGACTCTACAGTCAGTCGACTGTCTGGTGATTGAGCTCCAGTGATGCTGCACTTGTAGAGTCCTTCATCAGATTTAGAAACACTGTGGATGGTCAGGTTTCCTGTGGAGCTGCTCCCAATGAGAGAACCGTCTTTATAGAAATCAGCTGTGATATTAGAGGAGGTTTTTCTGTCTGTGCAGCTCAGAGTCACTGTTTCTCCCTCCATCACAGGAAGAGCAGGACTGTTCAGGATCACAGAACCAGCTGAATGACAGAAAGGCGAGAAAATAGTGCAACATTCACAGATGCAGAGCATAGTTGTTTCTGCCGTGGCCAGTGTGGGAATTTGTAGGTTGAAAGAAGGGGAAATCTACCGTGTGAATGACAGGCAAAGATTGTGTCTAAACAGGAAACTGCTAAAATTATGTTAATTGGTGTTCATTGACATTTAGAAGTTGTTAGTTTGTTTAATTTACCTGTAACAGTGATGCTGGTGGTGGTGGTTTTACACTCTCCTGCTATAGACTCACACCAGTACACTCCACTGTCTGATGGGTAAAGGTCAGTAATGACATAGGTAGAATCATTTGTTCTATTCCCAGATGTGAAACACTCTTCATTAATGTTTGTGGATGTGTTCCTCTTAACTCTCCACTGTGACGAGTTCCCCTGCTGCTCACAGCTCACAGATATAGACTCATACTGGAAGAACTGGGATCTGTGGGGAAGGACTCTCAAAGTAGCTACAACAAACACAGAGACGACAGCAAACTGAAATAGTTACTGTAAAAGAAGAGTGTAGAGTTTCTTTGTTCAACTAGGAAACATTAGCTTATGATGATGTTTTTCACCTTCTTCATAGTTTATTGTTTCACTACTGAGTAAGCTGATCAAAGTTCATTTGAAAAACAAGACTAAGTCTCTCAGCTGCACCCATTCTTCACACTTATTTAATATCACTTAAGGAAATCCCTCAAGTAATATTTGTTGAGTTCATTTTCATTAAAGCAGCAGAATGAGTTCTGTATGTTTGCAGAATCGTGTGCATCTGCGAGGCGTGAAAGTACACACGTTAGATGCTTTCAAAGCTTCAGGTCGCCCACCATCAAAAACAAAAGAGCAGAATATAAAAGTAGCTGCCGCTTGTATGAACACACATTAAAGGCAGTGACAGTTTTCATGATAAAACTGCTTTAATCTGATACAGAGAGTTGTGGCCTTTCAGCGATACACATCTGGTTGTGAAGGGGCTGAAGCGTTTTTGAAACGGTCTGGAGAGCTTTTGTTTTATGATTTAGTTGTGAGCAGTAGTTGTTGATATATTAAAGAAGCTATTTAATATTCTCTTGATAATTATGCAGTAATTACAGCAAAATAGCAGCCTGCCTTAGTTGTAAACATTTCTGGTGATTGATATCATTCTAGCATCATGAAAATAATCATTCAGTATTTATAATGATTTAACATATTACAGCAACAGCTATTGTCCATTCAAAATCTGTTTATTGTCACAATTAAATTAAATAATATAAATAAATTTAATTGCATAAAATATAAATGCTAAAATAATGTGTTACTTAGCAACGACGTTTTTTCATTTGTAGTTTGAAAATGCATTTAACAGAGATTAACAGATTTAACAAAAAGCTTTCAGTAAGATACACACAACATCAAATATTTTCATAAAAACAGATGTTAATTAATGTTAATTAAAAGACAAAGTGTAAATTCATAAAAATGCACACTGAGTACGCACCGACAACAGCACACAGAGTTGTTATCTCCATGCTGCAGTGACTGACTGCCTGCTTCGTAGACCTGGGGGTTGTGGGGCTGCATCACACCCAGCGTCAGATTGAATGCTGAAGAGAGGCCACAGCTTCCTGCTGTACTGATAATCTCCAGGTCCAAATGTGTAAAGAGCTTGTGTGTGCAGGATGTGTGTCAGCAATTCTTTTTTTTTTTGTTTTGTTTTGTTTTGTTTTTTGCTACTCGAAATGTCAGAGGTTTGTGACACAGCCCCCTTTTTACCACTGGTCTGAACTTTGGCTTTATAAACAGACACAAACAATTGATGAAGCTCTACCTGTTGATCTAAAGAGTGTGCAACATCTGAAGTGACTTCAGCTCGTCACCGCTAAATCATGAAAGTCAGCATTTGTTGTGTGGCTGAAACAAGACGCAGTGTCCACGATTCTGAGGTTACAACAACCAGACGTTTGCTTCTAAAGAGGAAATCCTCCACTAAGTTAATGAGTAAATAACTGTCTGTGAATGTTTACTTTAAAAAAAATAGACATCACAAACACAAAATCACACATATAGAGCAAAAATCTAAATGTTGAAATGTCAGAGTTAATAATTTCAGAGTTAATTTCAACTCTCAAAGAGTAATTTTAACACTTTCAGAATAAAGTTTTGTTCAGAGTCGATCACATCAGTGAAAGTTAGAGATGTAATTAGACTCCATCCAGTCATTTTAGATCCATGACATGTAGTGGAAGTTTTAATGTGTGCAACTCTTGTTCTTTATAAAGACTCGAAGGGTGACAACTAAATAAAGCAGGACTGTCAATGTCAGACTGTACTCAAAGTTAACACTTTTGTTAAAAAATACAGTGTTTCACAGGAACAATAGGATAGGTTCAGTACCAGATTAAACATTTTCACTCTAAATCCAGTGTAACAAGTAAACATTGTGTGTATTTGTCATCTGTTGTGGTGTTAAAATTTTACACAGTAAGAGTTAAAAGTAACCCTGAAATAACTGTCAACAGTGTTCATGTAACACTTTTCTAGTGGTTCCCATATAAACACTGACTGAATGTTAGTTTTAACTCTGAGAGTGTCAACTTTGCAATGTCATATTTGCAGTGCAGAGCATTAAACATTTTAATGTTAATGGGTGACTTCATCAATCAATCATCATTCAAAAAATAAAATACTAAATTAAATAAAAATAAGTGTACAGCCAGTTGAACTGTACTGATCACATATGTTGGGTTTATAATGATCAGAACAGTTGGTTTACCTGCTGCTGTTTATATGCTGTGTCATTGTATGACTAGTCACAGGTTAACATTTCATGACTTGCAGTTTTGCTAAATTTCCTGTGTCATCCTCTCAGGCTTAATTAGATTTTCCCAGAATCAGCAGATATGTTTGGTGCTTTTTGTGTGATATATGAAAACAAGTGGGAAGTACGTGTGTTTTGAAATATGAAATGTGTTCATTGTAATTATTTTTATGGAAATTAAATGCCACACACAACTAAAACAGATGAGTCATCACAAGTCACCAAAAGAGTCTTGTGACCATAAACAATGAATCCTGTATGTTGGTGTTTATTTACTATGATGCGTGATAAACAGTACTCTCTCTCTTTTATTCTACGTGCATTTATTTATATTTATTTTATTTTAAAATTATATACATTTTTATTATTAGAATTCAACATAGTGATTCATGTTTATTTTTCTTAGCTCACATGTTGCTCATCAATCATGCATCTTCTATACCGCTTAATCCCCGCAGGGGTCACGGGAGTGCCGGAGCCTATCCCAGCCAGCTTACGGGCGAGAGGCAGGGTACACCCTGGACAGGTCTGTTGCTCATCATCCTCAGTCTTATTTTATTGAGAAATAACTTACTAGTGCGGGAAAAAAAACATATCAAAATAGAACAAACATAACAAACATAACATAAAAATACAAACAGCGGTATCACAGATACCAGATAAACAGTATCCGTATCGATAACAGCAAATTGTTCCACTGCCGCTTAACGTCTGACGTGTAATCACGGGATGGCTGGTGACGTCATTACGTTACGTCAGTGCGTGATGTTTAAAACGTCTACCCGCTGACACTCGGTATCATTCGCTTTCAGTGAAACGCGGAGCAGAACTCACTGATATTGTTAACGGGTTGAAAATGGACTCGAAGAAGCTCAGTTACACTTTTCCACTGTGGACCTCTAT
>OMLM01008966.1:0-30732 GCA_900302695.1 Helostoma temminkii | reverse complement strand
CTGTGTTTGGACCCTTAAGTGTTGGATACAGAGGAACTGACAAGAAAGTGGAGATGGATGATTTCAAGATGGGACACAATGACAAGTCTTGGTGTCTAGTGTGCTCCAGTGATGGTTTCCATGTTCAGCACAACAGTGAAAACATTTCTGTGTCTCCACTTGGATGTCGATCCAGTCGGGTGGGAGTGTATGTGGACTGGCCGGCTGGGACTCTGTCCTTCTACAGAGTTTCTTCTGACAGGCAGGTCCATCTCCATACCTTCAGAACGACCTTCACTGAGCCCGTCTACCCTGCTGTTGAACTTCACCCTCAGTCTTCTGCATTATTTTGTAAGATCACATAACCAAACTGTCAAGAAATTTTCAGTCTGTGTACAGTTAAACAAAAAATTTGAATTAGCCTCTCTTATGATATCAAGCAAAACCCTTAACGTTTATGTGGAAATGGCCATAACCAAAGGTGTTTATATTTCAAGGTTAACGTCCATGCTCAAAAACCATGCATGGAACAATTTGCCATGATGTGGCATAAAACCTACCTAATTAGGAACTAACATAAGAGGTTGTTGCCAGTTGTGAGTGAGAAGGGTTACACTGTTGACTATTATTTGACTATTAATAATTATAATAACTTTTTTGACTTGTTTTTTTTTTCTTTTAATTCAGCACATTACTGTCGCAAAATATCTTTCTCAAACTTAGGTGGAGAGTTTGTCTTTGACCTTCGGGAACACTTTGGTCACAGCCATGTCCAAGAAGAGGTTCAGGGTTTTGTCTGCTACTAAAACTGGGCCATATCTCCTGTCTAGAAACTTCTACAATGATTTTAATGTATGTTTGTTTATAAGGAGTAAAAACACGGAAAGTGGTGCTTGAACTAGATTACATTAGGTATTGTCCGACCACATTAATATTCAATATGTTTATTGTTGTACAGAACAACCAAAGTCAAAGGTGGGATGAAAAGCTGTCACAGCACTAGGAGAGATGTGATAAGGGAGACATTCAACATTTCTTCAGAAAGTTTCTCAGTCATCTAGGTCATGGTTATCTCAAAGATGCTGTTCAGCACCATATGGATTTGCTTTTAAGTTGTTGTAGTTGTTCCACCTTGCAGCTGAAGGTTCAGAACTGAGAGGGCCTTTTAGATAGAAAAAAAAGCAAAAGCAGGTCAAGTTTCCACCGATCAGAACCTTTGGGATCTCCCCAGAAAGACATTCATAAATTTGCACTCGGTTTTTCAAACAGAAACATTAACTGTCATGTCAACAGTGGAAAAACACAGCTACAGCTCTACTTATTTTTACCATCAGATAACTGGCCAGCCAGATTGCTGACTTAGGAAAGTCCCCAAAAGGTACATGGGTGGGGAGTTTCCGAAGCTATTTAATCATCCTACAATAGTGCTGCCAAAAAGGGAATCATGATGTCTTTGTTCTTTGATACACAGACTGTAGTGAGTATCTAAAGACTGTGGAGAAACTCACTGATGCTGTTTGGAGTTTGGACCAGTTTGTCTTAAAAAGTTTGTCTTAGGATTTCAATACATGTATCATACCCAGATGCAGGTCTTCTGCCTGGGTACCCTCACAGATGATCACAGAAATCTAAGTAGCACTCATTACTGATGACTACTGTGCATGCTTTTATGACATAGTTTTGCTACTTTTGTGTTGAAATTTTTGAATTTGTGTGTGTTTTTATTTTGTGTGCAGTAGCAGTTCAGGTCTAAATAGCTGTAAAAGACTGTACAGGAATTAGCAGGAGTGGGCAGCTGAGATTTGGTGCTAATTAATGTTTTTTTTACTTGTTTTTACGAGAGGAATGTTGTTTTTGTTTGGTTCACTTTCTGACTCTGTCAGCTCATCAAGTGCAACTTGAATGTCAACTTATTTTCATCAATTAATTTAATGTAACTCTGTGAAATTTTGTTCTCTTGATTTCTGCTGCGGCTTCATTGGTCTGTTAAAGTGAAGGCTTTCTGTCATTCACATATTGGTCACTTGTCACTTTAACATTAATAACGTCTTGCCAACTGAATAAGATAAGTTTTCCAGCTTTGTTTCAGACTTGCAAAGCCTCTCAATGCACATTCTGTAAAAGGCAAGACAGTTAACTTTATGCATGGAAATCAAAAACATGACAGGTTTCTAATGTCAGTCTTGTGCATTTGAATAAAAACAATTTTAAAAATGGTCTGATTACTTTTCCAAGCTCAGTAAACTGAGGCAATTCAGAGGTCTGAATTTCTGATGCAGCATTAAATACTTTGAAAGCTTGTGTATCACATAATCTGGCTGACATGGCAATCTCAAAAAAAGAAAAGTGAAACAGACAGTTTTACTGTTGTGAAACGGAAACGGATTGGTTATTCTCCATCGATCTGTTCAGTGCATTGCTGTCTGCTGATTGTTCAATGCTGATGTTTTTCTCTGTGCACATCTTTTTTCCATCAATAGTATGTGTGTTCCTTCAGATGGAATCTGTGAGATTTGTTGGGACTTTCCCTTGGATTTCTACTGAAATTAACTAAAATGACTGTGGTTGCAAACAGACTGACTGTGTGGTCCCCCACACTTAATATGACTGTATGCAGTTCAGAATTCAACCATGTTAAATGGTGCTAGGTTCGGCTAGGATAATTGTTGTTGTGACATAAGGAAAAGTGACCGTGGAGCTCATTCAGCCATGAAGCCAACACATTAACATGACGTCAGTTTAATGAAAAGGAGCTTTTGATAACATTTGTAGTCTTTAGTGTACTGTGTGTTTTAAAAACTGTTTTACATTTAAAATTGAATGCATGAATTATGATTGTTTTGTTTATTTACGTTAAACTGATTATCACAGTGAGTTGGGGCATCTGAGGCATATTAACAGCATTAAACATTGAGCTTGAGATTTTTACAGTTTAGTGTGGACTAACGCTGATTTATTATTTATTTATTTTGTTCTGTGTGCTTTGATAGTTGGTGTGGGTTTAAATAACTGAAGACTACAGAGTGTAGGAGTGGATAGAGTAGGCTTTGTGCTTTTTAATCATTGTTTTTGCATGTTTTAACAACTGGAATTTTATCATAACCAGCTTTTACTTCATTTTGTTCTCTTTCCAAGAAATCCAGCTCATACTAAACACAGTCAAGTGTTACTTCATGTTACTTCACAAAACCTTTTTGTTGTTTGGCTTCTGAGGTGCTTAATTTTAGTAGGATCTTGTTGTCAGAAGTAACTTTCCACACTGCTTGTGAGAACTATTTGTTTTAGGGTGTGTTTGGATCCTTTGGTGCTACATCTTTTTAGATTACAAGTATTTTTATCCTGTATGTTTTTGAGAATAAATATGAAATGAAAAAGTAGACAGTGCGGGGTGTTTTGATTTCAGAACAGCTTTTGTTAGCTTTTTGTGACTTACTCCAGACACTTGTTACAGCATGTAAAGTGTAAAAATGCTGACATGTTGTCTAAAACATTTGTTTCCACAAAACAGTTCAATACACTCCATGAAAATAGATGTGGCTTGTCCTTCCTCTGTCAATGTGTTACATGCACTGCAGTAACCAGGTTACAATCAGCCTTCTCGTGTTAACCGATTTCCTAGCTGTCATGTAAACAGGTAACCCAGTTGCCATAGTTGGTGTAGAAGTATAGAGTAACCTGATTTCCCCAGGCTGAGTTATACCAGGGAACTCAAACTTTTCTGCCATATACATATATATATATACATATACATATATATATATTTATATATAAAACCAGATTTTGTAATTATCTATTTACAATAGCATATGCACATGACAAAGGTGTGGCTGGCAACGAGCAATGCTGCCTTGTTTTTATATGTAGCCCAACACAAAGTACGCTGTTGCATTAAATATGTCATTCATCACCATGTATTTTCATAACACATAGAAAAAAGTCAGGAAGCCAGCATTGCAGTTAAAATCTGTGAACCATGCATCCAAACGAGCAAGATTCAAAGGTTTGTTTGAGGCTCATTCAGACCCACCACAATCAGCAATTGGCAGACGTTCCAAGTGTGGTTAGCCTTTCGTTTCTGTATGCCATTAGCTTTTAACTTAATCAGCATGTAGCTCCAAATCTTTTATCCTCTTATAAACACAAATTCAAATGAAAGGCGTTTGAAATACTGCTTGAATAAATATACTGTTTGGTAACCTCATATTCTCGTCTTTGTGTCTTGTCTAGTACCATAAGCACAGGAACATAATGGGTGTCCACCTGGTCAGATACAGTATAGATGAATGGTTCAGTGGTTTGGCTGGCAGTAAAGGGGTGGGGCAGTCTGCCTCATGTGCCAGCTGTCGCCCCCTCCCTAAAGCACCAAGGGCTTTTTCATCCTTCTTTTCTACAAAAGAAGAAAAAGAAGAGAAGCCAGTTGCTTTATTGGGTTTTCTGTATAAGACACAAAAGGAGAAATTGTATTAAATAGAATACATGGTATCATCCTCTCTGGACAAAACAAATCATAGAAAATAGTATTCATACTGTGAGTCCATGAAAATAAATAATTCAGAAAAGACAAAGAAATGTACCGTGGGAAACATCCTCACCTCATATCTCTGAAAATTCCTAAATACTTAGACTTTAAAATGACTGTACCTCCATGCAAATATATTTACAAAGCAGTGCTTGTAAAGAGTGTATGAGCTATAATTAATGTTTTAATAGTTGTACAATTAATTTATCAGTTTGTTTTGGATCAATTATACAAGTTTTTTTTTTCAGCCTTATCTTTAAAAGAAAGACTCACATGCCACAGCTGTAAAATCTTTTCACAAAACTGTTCTTCTGCTCTTCAGTCTTCATTGTCTTGTTGTTATATGTGAGGTTTTAAAAGATTCATTATTATTACTAGTTTATTTCATTTATTATATTATATATAACAATTACTGTTACGATTACTACTGATGATCTGAACAAACGTTCAGTAAAAGCAACTGTTCAATATAAGACAAACTCTTAACTTATTGTTAAGACATTCGCCACTAACATTCAGACGTTTGCGCAACATGCTCTGATGCCAAGCGATATTGCCACAGCAATATGGGTGCAATTTCCTTCCTTTTTAAATATTTCACATTGTCATGTGGAGTTTTTCTAACTGTTACTAGAACATTTAAGAAGACATTTTGTGTGTATGTTTTGTGTCTGTGAATAGATGGGTGTTTGCAAAGTCCATAGTTTAATATCTGCATTCTCCAGTGATTAAATACATATTTATATCCTTTACCTTTAAGTTACAATAGCAATACTGCCATATAAAAACACTCCTAATGCATTAAAAGTGAATAACTACTATTAGCAAACTGTACTTAAAGTGTTACAAGTAGTACTCATTGGGCATAAATGTAGCCTGGTTTATTATTGGGTTACCATTATTTTGCTGTCTTACTGCTTTAACAGATTCCATCTGTGTATTATATTTTTATTCTGAAAAAGTGCTAAGAAACTTAACTGCTGCTTCTATAGTGTAAGTAAATGTTTCATTTACACTTTATTTATTTGTTTATCAACACAATAGGAGCCTTGAACACTGATCAATTTTAGTGGTAGTTTTAGAAAATTTCTTTATAAAAGTACATATACTGTATGTAGCAGTTACATGTAGATTTACTGACACTGTTTAAAGAAGCAAAGTATCTTGATGTAGAGTTGACTCTTGTAGATGATGGAACACAGTTTCAACATCAATCCCAGTCTGGTACTTTTATAGTGGTACTTTCTGTTTCCAGCCAACTAATATTGGCTGCTGCAGTGTCCAGGTTCTTCACAATACTGATAAAATTTTAATAAAAATAAAGTGTTAATACAATATCCACAGCCACACCCACAACAGCTTCATCAAATATTTATCTTGCAAGAGAGAATTATTTATCACTTCAGCCATTACAGTAATTTGTCATTGTTTATTTATTAGTTTCTTCTTGAAAGGAAATGATGTTGATGACGATTAATCAGCTGTTTCCGAGCAAAAAAACATTTTCTGGTTCTGTGAATCACTGTCTTGGCCATACATAACAGTAAGTTGGTCACTCTTATGTTTGCTCCTGGGGAATGTATTGTGGCCACTCAAACATTTTTTTTACATCTTACAGCCAAATGTATGTGTTAATTGATCACATTTGCATATTTGAAAACTGATCATGAAAATTATGTTTTTGTTGTAGTCATAGTTTTTACACAACTGTGTTGAGTAAGTGTTGTGTAAAAGTATCACAGCAGAAGCAGTGGTCTAAGTAAAAAAAGTGACAGAAAGTGAAACAATAAATGGTATCCAGTTCCAGATTGAAGTACAAGTAAATATGTATACATCACATAATTTATAATAAATATTATATTATATTTATTGTGCGAATATGCACAAAATTCACGCTTCACCTCCTTTCTCGCGTCTCCCTCTGCTCTTCTCTTCCTTCTTCATCCTTTATCCTAGTGAATAGATGACTTTCTGTTTCACCTGCAGGTGGAGCCAGGAACCATGAATTAGCCTTAAGCACCCCACTATACAACACAGTTTTTGAATTACTGCATGAATATTATGAATTTTGTACATGAATGCAACATGTCAGCAAAACAGACGTCAAGCAAAATAAATCTGATAAATGGATGTAGACAAATAAAACTAGTTTATTCTCTGTGTCAATAAAATACAGCTATTCACAAACTGCCTGCATTCATTTGACTAGTCCATATTATCAGCACAATATACCTAATATATCCAATAAGTATGTATTCTGCACCGTGACTGATGCATTGTCATATTATAATTGTTGGCTTATTAATAATAAATCACAGGTGAAGCCACTACATGTACTTTAATTTAGTCTAACCATGGCGTCAGGTCCCTTCAAGGAGTCATGGTATAAATAATAAAAAAATTAAAAATAGAGCAAACCAACAAACAAAAAACTTTCTGCTGTACATTTAAATGTTTTTATTTATCTAGGTTTTCATATTTAAATGAAGATCAATCAGTTTGATTTTAATTATTTAAACTGCATTTTAATGAACTTTAAATCTATACAAATCGATTAATCAATCAAATTAGTAAAACATTGAGCTAAATATTTTATATTAACATGTTACTGCGTGTTTGTGCAGAGGGAGACAGACAAAAGACAGGGAAGTAGAGAGAGGTAGACAAAGACCTAGAGAGAGGGAGAGGGGGGAGGAGGGGGACGTTGTCATCACGTACAGCCGCGGAGGAGAGGGGAGGGGGAATCCAGCCGGTCTCGCCTGTCTCTGCTGCAGCGGCCATGCTGCTGTCCACCGCCTGTCTCTGTGCATCCCGGTCTTCCTGCGGTGCAGCCTCACGCACGCCACTGCATCCCTGAATCCCGGGTTAGCGGAGCAGCCTGGACCGGGCGCCCGAGCTGAAGCGGTTCAGTCCGTCTGGAGCCGCTGGTTGTAGGGGAACAGACCGAGCAGGGAAGGGGAAAAGCCTCCATAGCAACAAACCGGTTTCACGGCATTATTGGTAGGTGCCTCCCTCCCAGTGTGTGTGTGTTTGAATGGCGCTGTCAGCACAGCTTAGCAGTGTTTGGGCGGATAGATGGATAAAGTCAATTCGCTTATCAGATAGAGAGAGACACAAACAGCTCAGGTTTTATAGTCAGTTCATCTTCATAGCCTTGTTTTGCTTTTGGCTTCAGATAAATTTAATATGACTAGAAATCAATGAAGGAAATTTCATTTCATTAATACATGGAGACTGTTTCACCTGTTTTATATGACTAGAGCACATTCCTATTGTACATGCAAACACTGCGTAAGCAGGTGTACTGATGATTTCCAAATGAAAGCCCAGTCTGTGTAGTAATCCTAATTAAACAAGCCTGGTTAGGTGTCTTTACATGACTCAGATCTGCATAAATCCTGCTGCACTTCAGAGATACCTCAAGGTTGACTGGACCATCTCAGCATGATAAAGATCTGTTCTGTCATGTGATTGTCATCTCTTTTTTCTCAGGAACAGAGGGATGCTAAGGACACTATAGACGGACGAGTGAACAGGACGGACACCCCAACGAACCGGATTATTACAACCCAGCTGGACTGCCGGGACTCTGTGTGCTTGTACCAGGTTTACACGACACAATTCACTGGGGTTTAAAGCCAGATTATTGAGGCTGCATCTGGGTTATTGAGACTGTGGGAAGGTTAATGGGAGGACACAACTAAATCAGTACATTGAGAATAGACATTTGCTGAGTAAAGTGTGGGTCTCTTGGCTGATTCTGGATATAAGGACTGAGAGAACAATCAAAAGATTGAACAGGCCTTCAGCAAAACCTGATGTATTGATGCACCTCCCTGGAATAATGCATGAAAGAAATACCTGAATTTTAGGTTTCTTTTAGTAGAGAAATGATCAGTTTGCGTTCTGACAGTGCCACCTTTGTTGTGTATCTGGTATAAAATCTAATTTGGGTAGGATTCACCAGACAGATCCTGGAACCACATCTGTCTTCTGTCGGATTATAATTGTGCTAGAGGGACTTCAGTGAAACTAAACACACTGAGCCAATATCAGAACCAGAACAATGTTTTTGGATCGTCTGGTCTATAAAGCATCTCGGACATGTGCATGTTGACCGATACTAGGATTACAGCAGACTTTGAGATTCTAAAACCACATTTTAAGGACTGCTTGGTCTACTATAAGGCTTCTTCCCTCTGTAACCAGATCTGAAGTCACTGTTCATTGCTGTTGGATGATGAATCTTATGTAGCAAGGACTCTGTTGAACAGTACTGGACCATTTTTCACAATGTCTCTAAGTAAGACCCTTGAGCTGGAGCATTTTGACGAACGAGAAAAGATTCGTCGGGGACGCTCTACCAGGCCCAAGAGAGATGACTCCAGTGGAGGAGGATCCGGCCCCAGTTCCAGGGGCAGCAGTCTGGTTCCCAGCCCTGCCCACAGCGCCAACTGCAGCTACTACCGGACGCGAACCCTGCAGGCGCTTACCTCAGAGAAACGGGCCAAAAAGGTCAGATTCTACCGCAATGGTGACCGGTACTTCAAGGGTCTGGTGTATGCTGTTTCCAGTGATCGGTTCCGCTCGTATGATGCACTCCTGATGGAACTGACACGGTCGTTGGCAGATAATCTCCATCTGCCACAAGGGGTGCGCACAATCTACACCATAGATGGCAGCAAGAAGATCACAAGTATGGATGAGTTGGTGGAAGGTAGGACTCACAAGACTTGCAGTTTATTCCTATTCTACTCATAATCCTTGTTTAACTTTCTTGTTGAGCATTTTTACTTTCCGTATGCTAGGCCGCACCTGCTAGCCATAAAAAACACAACTTTGTTGTTGCTTTTACGTTTCATATTTTGTTCATATTAAACAAAATACATATTAATTAGTGATGTTTAGAGATTCTTTTAGGCAGATTTGTTTTACCTTTAGACAGAATCAGACTGAATGTTTCCCCTTGTCTTTATGCTAAACTACTTCGCTCTACCTTAATGTTTTTGGACATTGGCAGAATTTCCCTAACAATGACTTTAAAATATCTCCTGCCACAGTGTGTCTCATTGGAATAATTGGACTTCTGGTCATGTGAACCACTACATAATAGACAATTATCACTAAATCCTAATTGTCCTCACTACATACCACTCTTTCCATCGAGCAGTCAATCAATTGATCTTTAATCCTTAGACCTTCTCACCAATCTGTCTTTGTTATGAAAAAACACTTGAATTATTTATTTCTACTCAAAGAAAAAGCAGAATAATTAGCACTCAATCAATACATCAACATCTTAAAGGCTAAATGGAAACTAAACCATCCTACCGGACATCAGGTATACGACTTGTTTAAGGGACAAATGAGAAGCTAACGTTTCAGGGCATAACCACAGACATGGTCCACTGACCACTGAATCACACTGCTTCTCCCTCCCAAACTGATACTCACGATCCCTTGCTGTGTTTTGTCCTGCTTTCACAGCCTTCAGCTGGAATTACATTATACTGTAACAAATTAAGAAAATAATTATATTGTGTGAATATTGCTTAAACCTTTTGAGGTTTAGAGAAGCAACACTGTTGAGTCACAAGCTGAATGTGATAAATTATATGTAAATGCTCCACTTTGCATATTAAAATCTAAACATACACCTCCATGAAATAATATTGATTTAAAAGTTCAGTTTGTGTGCTCTTCCTCTCTTGTCAAAAGTCATTTAGCCTGAAACAGACCAGTGGCTCAGTGATATCACTTTGCATCAATATTGATGTCTGACTGGTTGTAATGTACGCTAATGAGTTTTAGAGACAGGAAACTGTTCAGGCAGAGACATACTGAAAGAGAGATGCATCACTCTTAAGCACTTCATAGAATTAACGATGGAGGAGATGATGGTGGACTAAAGCTGCAAACTGAAAGTGGGAAACTCATCATTAATGACATTCAGTGCATTCAAGCTGCATATGTGGAAACAACATGGTTGTTCCTAGACTGTTTGTGTGGGTGATTTTAAGAACGGAAGCACTGAAATCCCTTAATGCTGATTAAATGCTGCATTTATGTCTAAAGGGTCAAGTTAAGTTAAATTTCATGGCGCAGCTTCACCTGTTCTGTCTTGTGGCTTTATCATGATCATTATTAGACCAACACGATTGTTGTTCGACAAGTGTTGTTGGAGATTTTATCTTTAAAGGGTAAAGTTTGAAAATATGACCTTGTTCATTGCAGTGTTCATATCATCTACAATCTCTGACGACATGATTGCATAATGTAGGACTACATCCATCAAATCTGGCTGTGATTACCTTTAAAATTTCACTTTGTTTGGTGCGAGGCTGCTATAGTTATTTGTTTTTGGTGGTAAATTAGATATATTTTGGGCTCTACAAAGCTGTGATTGGCATTTCTCCAAAATATGATGTATCACAGACTAAATGACAAATAGCTAAAACATACTATAAATTAATGAATAATTTTTAGTTGCATGATTTACATTATACCCATCCTATATTAAATCCTATCCCATATACCCATATGAAAGCTGCATCACAACAAACAGGAAGTCTACACTGGTCTCAGACCAAGACTTTCAGGTTAAATGTTAGTAGGGCTGCTTTACTTTTCACATTTTATATTTTTCAATTTGTTCCATAAAAAGTCAACAAAGTGTTTAAAAAACCCAAGAACCCACTGTGGGGTATTAATACTCACAACTAACTGCACAAAATGTTATTGGTGACTGAATGACTGATTAAAAGACAAATTGTTTCAGCACTAAAGTAAATTGACATTTTTGGAAAATAGGTTAAATACTGTGTTGAGCTTCATCAGGAATTGAACTCAGTCCATGTTGGCACTGTTCTCTGCAGGCTGACCAACAGACAGAAGGTGGTTTGTGTTTAGTCTGTCAGGTATTTGAATAAAACCCAGAGCAGACGCGTCCAGCTGGTTTAAATGGCAAAGTGGAAGTCGGCACGTGGAGAGACAAGGTCAAACACACCACACCTGGAGAGAGAGAGAGAGAGAGAGAGAGAGAGAGAGAGAGAGAGAGAGAGGCAGCGTGTGGACATGTAGTAGGGATAAAACGAGAGTGAGAAAGGTGTATGTGTGTGTGTTTGAAGGATACAGAGGCTGACATGTTTGTGAGTAGAAAAAAGAGAGGAAGGTGTGTGTGTTGGACATTGAGCATTGCCTTGAGATATAAAGATAGAGGTAGAGGAGAGAGGAAGCAGAAGGGAGCAATTTTAACCATATAAGGTAAAACATGTGGCTGAGCGATATTGTACATATGATAGGCTGCTGGAGAGACACAATAAATGTTAAATATTTTATTGTGCTTAGCCAGTGCTAACATATTTACTTAGTGGACTTTTACACAGACGGTAAATAGGTTCCACTGAACAAACAAATTTGTACTTAGATATTCTTGATAAATATTAATGCCCAGTAACTGTTTGTACTGCCAGTTCCTACTAACCACATGCTAGTAGGAAACCTGTATTAGGTCTCAGCTATGTGCAGCTGTACCACAACAATTTCCCCAAAGTGACCAATAAAGTTTATTAGTAAATTGCCATAATAAGTATCTTTAAGTGAACCAAGGCTTTGTCACTGTTAACTTGCTTTATGACAAAGCTAACATTGGCTTGCTAATTCACCAAAGTTAAAGTTAGCATGGTAACATAAAGGTTTGCTCAATTTGACAAAATCAGTATCCCTCTAATTACATAGCATTGCACCAGTAATGTTAGTACAATCAAATACTAAACACACAATCTACACAGAACAAGTTTTACTTAACTTATTTACTTAAGGTGGCTTAAAGTGGCTTTACAAGAACATGCTGTGTCTATTATTTCTGTGTTTTTCTGTGTGGATGATGAAGCATGAGGACGCTGAGTTTCACTCACCACCACAGAGTGTAGCGTTTAGAGAGAGAGAGACGACAGTGAATGTGACATCTGCTGTCACCTTCATCTGATCCACTGTACACACAAGGCTTCTGTTTCCACACTTCAGTCATTCCCCAGTTCCTTTGGTCCTGAATTCACCTCTTACAAAAGAACGTTGCAACGTCTGTCACTCTGCTTTAAAAACAATACAACACTTACAAATGTCAAAAGCATTTTGCAGCATTTATCAGCATCTGATAAGGTTTTAGACTGATTTCCAATGTTCTAGATACACATTAGTTCACTTCTTCTTCACTTCTGAACATTATTATAAACTATCAAACTGAAGCGTGTTTGTGTTTTACATTTTTGTCTTAATAAAGGCCAGAGACATCTCGGTGGTATGTTTAAGGACACTAAGACATTTAGGCTTTCCAGCTAAAAAGATCTGAATCTTTTCATCCTGTAGTATTTTGGGACTATGACATTTAAAGTAAAACAATAAAGTGAATTTTGTGTTGTCTTTAAATTTAACTACAAAACCACTTTGTCTTTTTCTGAGTTGAACTTTAAAAATATTTTTTCTTTGATGTTTTTTTGTTTCGTTTTTTTAACACCATTAAGCAGATTTTTAGTTAATACATGAATTTTAATATTACATTTCATTTTCTCTTTCTGTCTGCTCAGGTGAGTGCTATGTTTGTGCCTCTAATGAGCCTTACCGAAAGGTTGACTACACCAAGATCTCCATCCCAAGCTGGAAACCTGGTGCCAGTGCTGGAGTAGGCACAGTGAACTCTGCCCGGTCTACCACAGCATCCACCGGGGTGTCAGCGAGCACCACCGCCAGCACCAGAGACCGTCCTGAAGGTCGGGAGGGCAGGGAGAGCAAAGACTTCATCAAGCCCAAGCTGGTGACGGTGATCCGCAGTGGTGTGAAGCCCCGTAAGGCAGTGAGGATTCTGCTGAACAAGAAGACGGCTCACTCCTTTGAACAAGTGCTGGCTGACATCACTGAGGCCATCAAGCTGGACTCTGGAGCAGTGAAGAGGCTCTACACGCTGGATGGGAAACAGGTGAGATGACATTTGTTGAAACATGCAAGAATTACTGTTGGTGAGAGACATTTCAACCAGTGGACAAGATAATAACAAATACAGAACTTCAAGTGGTTGACTGTCAGAATTAAATGTAAAAAAGAGCATATTTAAGGTATAATATTTGGTTCTTTTAGCTAAAAGTGTCTGTTTAAAGCCCTGTAACTGCAATAGTCAGCTAAACTTAATTATTTCCTTTACTGTGTGGAACACACTCTGAATACACTCTGATCCTCTCTGAAACTCTTTTGTGGACTCGTATTGAGTTAAGGATTGTGGATTATCACAAGTTGACTGGCTCAGTTATTTTTAACATGCACACAGACTTTGAAGTTGCAGATAAGAGCGCTGGCAGTGACACAATGATGGTGTAGAGCTGAAGAAAAGCAGAGATGGCAGAGAAGCTCGTACTGTAGGAGTGTGACTGACACAAAGTTGTTGTGGTGAAAGCAGCACAGATTTATACACACACGTTTTAATACACGAGTCCATACACACAAATACAGATTATCCAGGAGGCAAAAAACTGTTTGCGTTTACTCAGATGGTGCTGCAGCATCACCCTGAGAAAATAAAAGCAAAAGCAGCAATGTATTCTGCCTTCAAAATAAAAGCACATATTACAATAATTATGAACTATTAAAAATTTATTTTTAAATTATTCCCACTGCAAAAGATTGTTCAAGTGTGTATATGGTCTTTTTAACCCTTTTATAAAGCAATTTCCAAGCCATACAAAAGTCAAATCTATGCTTAAAAATACATTTTTTGCTCAACTGAAAAACCCCATAGATACAGTGTGAAAAATATTTGAAAGACATTAAATATTTAAACAAATTTGAAATACACTGATGAGAAAAGGTCTGGAAACACTATATACTGCTTTGTTTTATTGTGCTTAGTTAGTTTTATTCAGTTGAATGGTTGTAAATGGATCATAAAACACAAAAATGAACAATTCATTTTTAAGCATATTTGAGCGCATAATAAGGTTTGAATTAAATTTGCATGTTAAACTTTACTTTTATAAAAAAAAATGCCCTTTGTAGCAGTAACTGCACTCTGCTGATAAGCTTTTACAAATATTCAGGTGTGATTTGCTCCCAGGCCTTCTGCACCACTTCCCAAAGATCTGCTGTTTGGGCAGCGTTCCCAAACTCTTCAGTTCGGCTTCTCCCACATCAGCTTGACAGGGTTCAGACGTGGTAGTTGAGCTGGCCAAGGCATCACTGAGAGTCTTCCAGCCGCTACCTTCTTCCACAAATGAGTCTTACATATCCAGGAAAAATGCTGGGGGCCATCGTCTTGCTCCAAAATGGAGTTTTCCCCAATCAGTCATTGACCAGAGGAAATGACATGTCTCTTCAATGGATGCTGTGCACATGATGCAGATTGTCCATTCTCCCATCACCCCATCCCTAGATAATCGTTTCCACGCTGTTAAGCAGGCATGAGCCTTGTACCTTATGTTCTTCTTTTGAATCCTACAAATTGATCTCATCAATCTATAAGACGTGGGTCCAGTCCAGTTTTTTTTTGCTTGTTGGCACACTGTTTTGCCAGCTTTATTCAGTTTTTCTTGGCACCTCTGCCCCTGAGGTCAGCTGCTGCTTTCTCACTTGTTTTACACAACAATGAAGCCAATTCAGGAGCAGGGAGGCATCTGTTTCTCAAGGAATACTGTCATAAGTACTTGACAGATGTGCACATGGGTTTTCCACTGTGTTCTCCTAATTGGATCCAATTGCAGCAATGTCTCTGTGGACTATAGTGTACAACCTTTAATGAAATCTTTAAATTCTTGGCTATATATTGTAAAGAATAACGATCCTTTCTAAGACAGGTCTAGACTGACTTTTTAAGGAAAGCCAAACACCTTTTCTTGCCAGTCTATGTGTCATCTCTGTGAACGCACAGTCTTAAAATTAGATTCTTACTAGCATTTTGTTCCTGTGAATTGTTGATGTGTAGCTAGTTGTCCAGTGCTCATTTTTAATCTGTCCTTTGAGCCCAGGAAGGTTTTTCCTCTGTAGGCAGCATCTATAAAGAATGACTTCAACCTCTGTAGCTGCCTCACATCCACAGTTTTAAAAATCAGAGCAGAAAGTTTGAGGATTTGTTGATTGGCAGACATTTATTCTTTATTTTATTTCTCAGAACAATAAATAATTTCATACAAAACAACATCATCAAGACATGGGGGCTTAGGTGTTGTGTTGGGGTTAGGGCTTCTGACATTTTCAACCAGTTAATTAACTGAAAGTCAAAATAGTAATGAGTTACATATCCTTGATTCAGTTGCATATTTAGGATGGTTATATTCTTTTCATCCCAAACATCAACCAAACATTAAGCTAACTGTTTTTTTACTGATGCAGAAAACAACTTTGTAAAAACAGCAACACAACTACAGCTTGTTTTTTTTTTTTAAAGCAGTGTATCATAACAGCTTTTATTTTGTGTTTGCCTCAGACGCTTTTCAGACTCAGTCTGAATGAAACAAGGCTGGTGTGTGTGTGTGTGTGTGTGTGTGTGTGTGTGTGCATGTGCGTGTGTGTGTGTGTGTGTGTGTGTGTGTTCCCCCTTCCTCCTTTCAGTTTGTGCAGCCGCTTCAAACAGCGGGACAGAAAAACCATTACACACACACATTTACACTGCAGTGTGGTTACCACAGCAACCAGACGTCCAGTAACAAACCCTCACTACACACACACACATACACACACACACTCTTTGTAATTCTGGAGGCTTTGAGTAAAAAGTAAAACTGGGAGGAAGCAATGGAGATGGGGCAGAGGAAGAGTGAGAGGTGAAGTCAAGGACAAGGAAGGAGGGAAAGAGGATGGAATTGGGATAAAGGTGATTAAGATAAAGTAAAGAAGAGAGATCGAGAGGATGACTGAAGTAGAAATGGGAGAAAGTGTCATGTTTATGTGTAAATAATACACAAAGAAACACAGTTATACAGCCAGTGTCTTTCTTTACAGCATTAAAACTCCTTGGTAGCCTCCTCCCCAGTTGTACTGTGGACAGATAAAGTACTGGGCAAAAGTTTGATATGTAAAGTGTTTTTTTATGACATGAATTGTTTTTGTTTTTTGCTTTTAGTAACTTCACACAAAGTGCAGCAGAGAGAAAACAAAACACTTTCAAATATACATAAGTTGCTCTAAGCATCTTTTACAGATTTAGCATTTGAATTACAGGGGAATCAGAGGGAGCTCAGCTGGCTCCCCTCAGCCTACCATGACTCATGAGCTGCTTCCATGTGCTGTTTTGTGCACCAGTGCATAATTATTGTGTATGGATTTAGTGTCACATCAGCGATTCGCAACAAGCATCTGGAGCAGTGCATTCAGTTCAGCAGCCTCTCACACTAGAAACAGACGCTAAACTTCTGATGGCTTGTTTCCACGCTGCTGCGTTGATTCAGACCCAGTCAGTTTCCTCCCTGATGGTATTTTTGTTGATAGGTAAGAATCTAAACTTTTAAAATACATGAAGTCTTTGCACTGTGCTGTATTAACCCACAGTCAGCAGCCAGTTAGCTTAGCATAAACACTAGAAATCAGGAGAACACAGATGGAATGAGCACAATGAACACAAATGTGATCTGAGTAAACTTGTCTCAGCTTTTTCAGTGCGTTTCACTGCAGGATAATTGAATCGAGAAATGTACTGTAATTAATAGTACTAATGCATGTTTTGGATAAACTGTGTAAACTTATAATTCCATAGGTGAAAATGATAAAGAGTTTCCCAACTCTGCCAGCTAATTTGCTGTTAGCAAGCTCGCTAATCATCCCTCCAAAAAGTCATTGAATGGGGACAGTGAGTCTTTTATCGACTAAAGATGATGTATAACTGTGAGAACAAAAGCCCAGCAGGGAGGAAACGAGCCACTGATGTACAAAGTTTATAACAGATGCTTCACAAAGACATGGCAATAATTTTAGCTGTCAGTTTCTGGTTTCCACACCTCAGATGACCTCTTTGCTTCACTTCCTTCTTTTTGTTGACTCTCTCTCTCGCTCTCCCTCTGCATAAATCTGGGACATTTTCATTCTGCAATATGTATTAAATCCGCAGTTCTTGGACAGCACAGTGTGTGTGTTTGTGTGACAGAGCCCATTGAAATGATGGCAGCAGCAAGTGTGATAAGATTATTCCCAGCCGTCATCTGCTTAGTCACACACACGTACATCAGTGCATCATCCCCCAAAGTTTGATAAATCAATGTGTGTGTCTGTGTTTGTGTGTGTAGATCACCTGCCTGCAGGATTTCTTTGGTGATGACGATGTGTTCATGGCGTGTGGGCCGGAGAAGTTTCGCTATGCTCAGGACGACTTCGTGCTCACACACAGTAGCAAAACACAGGCGTTTGTTAACGGTGAGAAATTATAATATTTTTAGGGCTGTGGTGAATGATTATTTTTGCCATGTTTTTTAATCAGTTGATGTTTGTGAGCAATTTTACAACATTTAAGCTTTCAACAGGAACAAAGAGCTTACAGAGAGAGCACCGTTATCTCTTAAATGAAATTATTAATCTAAATTAAACTGTAACTTCTTATGAATATTAATATGATTTTTTTCCTCTCTGTACCCAGAGTGCAGGGCCAAAGCATCTCGCTCAACTGCTCCTCAGAAACCTACAACCCCCAAGACTTCCAGTGGTTCTGGCTTCTCCTCCTCCAAGACTCCACCCAAAGGCCTGTCCAGAACTAAGTCTCCTGCCCCAGGTATGAATAAACATATAAGGGAATGTGGCTGGTGAAAAACAGTTTTTATTAAGACAACAGTGATTTATATCAGTACTTTTAGCTGCCAAGCCCAGGCTCGGGTGCTACTGAAGGTCTTCGGTAAATCTTTTAGACTAAAAATTGCTTCTGGCAGCAGCAGTCATAGTGGGAAAAGGGCCCCTTTTATGTTTTTTTATGTAAATTTTTTAATGTTTTGGCCTTTATACACAAAACGATAGATTTAAAATAAAACAATCAAGATGTGATTCAAGACTTTCAGCTTTATTTTAAGAAAATGCCAGAAATATGGCATTTACAGTTTAGGATTACAGCCATTTTAAGAATGAGAGTGCCTCCATTTTCTTTGTCTACATGTGTCATTAAAGGTTTTGGACCTGATACATTCATGAGTCTTTCAACAACTACTGTTAAATCAACTGTAGGAACTACAAAGTCAGATTGTTTTTAGGCATTAATCTGTTTCTCTGCTGTAGATCACTCTGAAATGCTGGTATAATTACAAGAATATTATGACCAATAAGATGCGTCCTTTGTCTTGCATGTAGCCAATGAGGCCTCAGGATCCCAGTCAGCTGGGAAGTCGTCCAGGTCCAGTGCCTCCCCCACCAGTCCTGGGACTCAACGCAGCCTAAAGGTCAGATTGATTGTTTTGGGCTGTGCAGTTACAGTTTGGCTCTCCAAATATGACATTTCTCAGCCAGAAGAGTCTTCTGAATGTTTGACTCTTAATTAAAAATAAAAATTACTTGTGTTTTTGTCTCTGGTCTACATATTTCTCTATTATGTTAACAAAATATAAAGATTAAAAAAAGATATAGTGGTCTCTTTATCACCTTAACTGCTACTTTTCACTTTACTCTTTTCTGTAAATCAGGTGCAATATTATTTCTTTTTCTATATTTATCTCTTTCTACTTTTTTATCATCACGTCTGTCTCCTCTCTTTAAATCAAAAGAATAATTCTAGTCGCACTGTTCTTTGCAGATGTCTCCTCGTCATGCTTCCTCCACAGATGTAAACGGAGAGGCTGAGCAGCTCGATGACAGCGCTGTTGAAGGTGTTTATGATCTTATGCCATGACTCAAATTCCAAATAAGGACTTAAAGCTTCATTATCCACTTTACATATACACTTTTTTTGCATATTTTAAAACAGCAAAGCACGTATACATGATAACAAACTATCACCTGCCCAAATATTATTTAAAATTTAAACATGGTTTGAGAATAATACAGAATATATGACATCTATTTAGTTTTTATGGAAAAGTGTGGAAGTGAAAACATGCACCTTGTTGTCCAGATTAATAATTACACAAATTTGAATTCAGGGCTGCAGTTTGAACTGTCTCATCCCAAGCAAAGGCTATAAAAAGTGTTAAGTTAAAATACTGTAGCTGTCTATAAAAGGGTTCATTGTGATGAGCCTGAATTCATCAGGACAATTTTAAAGCCAGATTTTCGGAATATAAGCTGCATATTGCAAAAAAAGAGTGTTACTCAACTACATGAGCGTTTTGAGACTTTTGTAAAGTTTCTGAGGCTGCATCTCGTGAAGTGTCTAGAAAAGTCTTTCTGCAGTAGTATGAGCCAGTGGCAGAGAAATGAACCAGAGTTTGAAGGTCTTGGCATTAAGGGTTAGTCCCAGCTTACTCACTGAGGGTCCCACGAGTGTTTCAAAGTCAACACACTGAGAAAAGATTGAAACCTCTGAAGCAGAACAGACTCAGTGGCTCAAAGTGTGTGAAGGTGACACAAAACCTTTGAGTTTCTGGCTCCAAAGCTGACATCTTAAAGCAAGCTCTGAAACTCAGTAAGCTGATTTAAGTTCAAACTTGTGTAAATATGTGAAGCCTGAAAGTCAGCATCCAGATTTAAGACTAAAAGTGTCTGTTCTTCTCTTCACAGTGAATGGAAATCGCTCAGTTTCTTCTTCTATCATTAATGAGAAATACAAAGTTGGTAAAGTGATCGGAGATGGAAACTTTGCCGTAGTAAAGGAGTGTGTGGAGAGGTAAATATCATAAGACACTTCATGTCTGTGAGTCTTTATCTTTCAAATTACTGTGAATTGACGGTGCTTTGTCTGCTGTGTTTTGACTAACAGGTCGACAGGGCAGGAGTACGCCCTGAAGATCATTGACAAAGCTCGCTGCTGCGGGAAGGTAACAGTGATTTATAGCAGTCATACATTCCATCACTTCATTAACTAAAGGCTAAATTTAGAACAAAAAGTGTCTCCACCCCAGAGTGTTTAACGCACATATCAGAGCGATTATCCAGCTTATAGCAGAAATTGCCTGCAGTAAATCAAAGAACATTTACCCAAACCAGAAACTATTATTAAGAGTAATAACGATAAATGATCATGTACTAATTATGTTTAATTAACGTCCTGAAAACAAAGCTGTACAGTGGTTTCCAAAATGTCAACTCTTAACTCTTAACTATATCTATCTATCTATCTATCTATCTATCTATCTATCTATCTATCTATCTATCTATCTATCTGTTCCTCCTCCTATTAATCATGACAATATGGGAAACAAAAACATTGTGTGTTTGTGTGAACAGGAGCACCTGATAGAGAACGAGGTGGCTGTGCTGCGTAGGGTTCGACACCCAAGCATCATCCAGTTAATCGAGGTGGACGAAACACCCACTCAGCTGTTTCTGGTCATGGAGCTCGTCAAGGTGCTTCATCTTCTCTTCCTCCTCCTCTTCGTTCTTTCTACAGTGGCCCCTAAGGACAAAGCACATATTAGAGTGAAAACACAACCATTAAGGAAAACAGTATAGTTTAGTATTAGTTGTCTCCTCTATTACCTAATACTGTGTTTATTTTATCAGTAGCACCATTAGTATTGAAAAGCAGCAGCTTATCAGCTGCTGAGAATAAGTAGGAATATTTCAGGTGTGTGTAGAGTCAATATTTTTATTCCTCTGGCTTCTTCAGGGTGGCGACCTGTTTGACGCCATCACCTCTTCCACAAAATACAGCGAGCATGACGCCAGCGCCATGGTGTTCAACCTCGCTGGAGCCATCAAATACCTGCACCGGATGAACATCGTCCATCGCGACATCAAACCTGAGAACCTGCTGGTAAACAGAAATACACACAAGTTGTAGTGTAAATAAATCCTACATGTGCTGCGTTTACTTTAGAAGGATTTCAAATGCTTGTGTGCTGCAGGTATGCGAGTATCCAGACGGCACTAAGTCACTGAAGCTGGGTGACTTTGGTTTGGCGACAGTAGTGGAGGGACCACTGTACACTGTCTGTGGTACACCAACATATGTAGCCCCAGAGATCATCGCTGAGACGGGGTGAGAAAAGAAATGTTACTTTACATGTGTTTCTGGTTTTTATAGTGTAAAGAAAAGATTAGATTCAAGATTCAAAAAGCTTTATTAAGCCCAGAGGGAAATTGTTGTTTTTATGAATTAATTAATTAATGGACACTTATGTGAAACATGTGTGTACATGTGTGTAGCTATGGTCTAAAGGTGGATATCTGGGCAGCGGGAGTGATCACGTACATTCTGCTGTGTGGATTTCCTCCATTCAGAAGGTCAGTGAATATAAAGATACAAAACCATAACCCATCAAGTCATTTTTTATATTTTACTAACCAAATTAATTAGTCTTACAGGGGACTTCATTAACCGTTTCAGACAGTTAGTTAATTTCCCACTTTTGACTGAAAAAGGCCGATATGAATTTTTTTCTGTGTGATCTACAACTTTTGGTTTGTAAACTGTTTATGAAAATGAAAGGTTGAACTGGCAGAGGCACACCTACTTTTGGCTGTAAGACAGCAACTGCAGGTTAGACAACAATAAGAACCAGCCCAATTTCCAGCATTTTAAAGTCTAAAACAGAACAGAACAGAAAATTGACTATAAAGATAAATATGTATTACCTATTTTTATGCTATTGACACATCCATTTTTATGTTTCCAATAATTTCCTACTCAGTGAGAATAACGTCCAGGAGGAGTTGTTCGATCAGATCCTCAGAGGGAAGTTGGAGTTTCCGTCTCCAGACTGGGACACCGTCAGCCTGCCAGCAAAGGTAACAGTCAGTCAAGAGAAAATATGTTGTCAGATGACGTGGTCACATGTTGGGGAAAAGTCTAACGTTAAGTTCTTTCAGTCAGCTCATATATACATATTTTGCTTTATTAAAACATCTCTAAAACCTCATTTGGGTGATATTAGCTTTAAACAGTGGTCTGTTCCTCACTAATCAAACTCATTGCTCCAGATGCTCAAGGGAACGCTGTGAGGTGTCATAAATCTCACTCCTGTATAGTCATAACTGACAGACATGAAATGCATATTAATATCATTCAGTATCTGTTACACTTCCTGAGGATATGTTAAAATAGAGATAAAGTCCAAAATTGCTGCTAAAGGTATTAAATGAATTATGTGACTTACTTTTTTTTACCATCACTTTTTATGTATATTTGTGACTTTGCACCTCACCTGGCGAGCTACAGTAAATCCAGTCCAGTTACCAGTGACATGACTTGTTTCTCAGATGCTGATTAGTCAGATGCTGCAGGTGGACGTAGACGCGCGGTTCACTGCCGAGGAGGTCCTGTTGCACTCCTGGGTGACGGTAAGAGCACACACACGAATACAGACAATACAGGATGATCCATCACTGTTTGATTTATCTTAAAGTAGATGTAAAGTGATTAACTCTCATTAATATATATATGTTCTCAATCCATGTGTGCTTACTTATCTGAAGAGCCTGAGCGTATTTTGTGTCAGTAACCTTTTCAGAGATCACCGGTTTTCTCAAACGCTACAGTCAAGTAATTAATTTAGCTGATGTCAGCATTCATGTTGAAACTTGTCTGTGTTTTCATGTAGGATGAGGCTCCTATAGACTACAACACTGTGAGCAGCACTGAAGACCACACTAGAGAAGACACACTGGAACCAGAAGAGGAATCACCAATACTAGAAACCAAACAAGTTCCCTCACCTCTGGTCTAGAACACTTTCACTGACCGGAAACCAAACTTTCCACTACTTGTCGAAGGTATTCAACGCCCAAAACGTTTCCTCATCTCCAGTCTTAAACTTGATACTTGAAGCCCGATGAGTTTCCTCAAATGAAAACTAAATAGTTTCCTCTCCTCCAGTCAGAACACATCCAATTATCAACATTTGGAAACCACCTGAGTTTTATCTTGTAGAAGACAACTTGTTTTCACCAGCTAGAACCCAAATCAGTCAAATCTGAACTAGAAAGCCTCCTGTTCCATCTACTGGAAACAAAACAAGTTCCTTAACCACTGCTCTTCTGGAAACTGGGAACAGGACCAGTGGCATTTCAGCAACTGGAAAATCAAACAGGTTTGGTCATTATTGATATAAAATGCATCCTCTTTAATCTCCTGTTTCTTCTACAGGAAACAAAACAGGTTCCCTCACATGTGGTTTACAACTGGTTCTTCTTCTTCTATACAAATCTAATCTAGAACCAGTTCCTGTTTAACTCCTTCAATTTCACATACTGGAAACCAAAACTGGTATAGAAAACATCCTCTTTTATCAAGTGGAAACCAAACATGTTCCCTTACACCAGACAAGTCCTTTTCCCGTTTTTACTATTTTGCTGAGTTACTGAAAAACAAAACACAACCAAGTTCTTCAGTGTTATTCCCAGTCTCTGCAGCTCTACTAGGGAAATGGTTTTCACCTCTGGTCTAGACCGTGTGGTGTTCAATCTACTGAAGACTTTGACAGGTCTTGTCTCTGCTGCTGTTCTGGAAAGTTTTTACATACTCTGATGAGGTTAATTAAACCTTTGTTTTGGTTAGATGCTAATGAGGCCACTTCACTGCTGCCTGAAGGACATACACCGTATCTGCAGTGGGACACCTTGAAGGTGCTATTAGACACATCCTGTTTCATCACCCAGTGTCTCATGGGATTAAAAGTGGCCCTGCTGCTCTGATAGACATGAAAACTGAGGTTGAACTACTTCCATACGTTTATAAACAGCTAATTAATTTACAGCTATTTTCCTCTGCGGTCCCTGGCTCTTGGCTACCAGGATGTCTTCCATTTATACAGGGAAACGTCCCATTTCTTCTGCCTTTGCCCTCCAGCTCTCCCCCTGCTGGACCGAAGGACGTTTCTCACTTCCTCTACTTGGCGCTCACCAACCAAGCTGATAATGTGCCTGTTTACGCTGCTGATAAATTCTGCGCTAATTATTGACCGTTGTGACACATAAAGCTCATTGTTTTCATTGTATACAGTTTTTCACCAAGGTCTTTAAAAAGAAGCTGATTGGTTTAAAGGGATATTTCACCACTTTTTTTCAAACTCACCTTCCACTGGAATTTCGGCAGTACAGATTTTTTCAAGCCAGTTTCTTAGCTTATAATTAACTTAAAAATATTCTAAATACAGAGTTACCAGATTTGTATTTGAAAAACAAAAATGAAAACAATGAGCCTTATTTAAAGACTCAGTGTCCTCCTCACCGCCACTGAAGAACACTTCCCATCACCCAACCCCTGCCCTTCTCGTGTTTCCCAGGATTTGTACTGTATCTCAGAGTGATTTCCAAACCTCACAATTTGAAGAACCTGTAACTTTCACAGCTCCCACCTGCAGTATATCTGAGCTAAAGGGCATATTCCAGTCCTAAACACCATGCTCCCTGCCTCTCTTCCTACCTGCAGCTATGAAGGATAACACGTTGTAGATACTGTAAATATAACTGTCTGTTCGTGTCTGTCTGTGTGAATCAGTTGTGAAGTAGGGAAACAGAAGTAGTTTTGAAAAAAAAAAATACTACAATAAAAAAGAAACAACCTCATCATAGACACAATGTGTCAGAACTCTGAAAAAAGTGTTTTCCTAAAGCGAAACCACATCTTGAGTAAAAAAGATTTCCCACGTTGACTAATATACATTTTTACATTTAAAAGTATTTTCAATAGATAGCTACTTATTAGAATAGAAAACATAAGATCCAAGGTTTCAGAAAGGTGCTGATGAAGTGTAATGAAAGAGTTTTTACCTTCAAGTCGAGCACCTGATAGATCTGGTAGCAAATGTAACCATGAAACAAAGTACTGGACTTATGTGTCTGTGAGATGTGACATAGTCGGTCATTCACCATCACTCCATCCATACGTTCATCATGTTGTCTGTCGATGTTACTGGTTATGAGAATCACAGAGGTTAAACAAAAGAGGTGAGTGTGTGTAAATAAGTGTGAGTGATTTCCACAGTACAATTATTTAACTTAAAATCATGTGGAGAGGGTGAAAGTGTGTGTTTTATGTGTGTCTGCATTAAGGGAAGGGGGGTCACTTTTTAAAAACTTGAAAAGAAGTGTCAGTCGAGTAAATGCGCTGACCTGATGCAGTGTTCTGACCTTACCGTGACCTTAGCTGTATAAACTTAGTGTTAACTTTCCATGGCCTTGACTTTTGGCTGTCACTGATTAAGAGTTCAGTAGGATGTGCTGTTGAAGCCACAGATGTTGCAGATTTGAGCCTCTAAGGGGCTCATGAAGAGGAAAACAGTGAGAATAAACCTTCTGCCACCTTGCTGTGCGCATCCCACCTCTCTGTCTGCATATTACAGCCTCTCTCTGCTGCTAAATTCAACACAGTGTCACAAAAATGTGATATTTCTTGTTGTAAGAGGACCTATAACTACACTTTTTCCTTCGGATTTTACATTTAGAAGGTTACAGTACACTGTGTAGTGCGAGCAGACTGTCAGCTGCTGCACTAGTCGGCTGCATTCAGGGATAGTAAAGAATGAAAGTCATCTGTGCTGTGAGGCGTTCAAAGACAGTAAAGAGTCTCTGTCTCTAACCCTGAAACAGATCCTGAACCAAATTGTCAGTTTGGGGAAGTGTCCCTCAGTAGAAATGAAGAGTGCAAGTTACAAAGTTATCCACTGGAATGGTGTACTTACATGTACAATAATGACTGGTAAACACTCCACCATGCTGGTTTTCAGCTGGTTTACTCAGTGTTCATGTGACTGTAAATGTCCATATGCAGGTTCAGAGTCACCTGAACCAGCTCTGACTATAAGCTGTATCAAAAAGGAAAGTCTTAAGCCTGGTCTTTAAAATAGAGAGGGTGTCTGCTTCCCAAACCAATCTGGAAGCTGGTTCCACAGGAGAGGAGCTACCGGCCTCCCATTCTACAGTTGGAAACACTTTTCTGCATAAGATGCAGCACTTCAATGTTAAGAAACAGTTTTTAGGTATTTAGGATATTTAGACACTGTGGCACCTCTACATTATTAAATACCAGACCAGACCAGATCAGTTATAAGGAAAGAAGAAACAAATAATCTTATTAATCTAAGTTATTTAACTATAACTGGTAAGAATAATGAAGTATTCAAAATGCTGCTATTAACTTTGTTGCTACAATTATAATTGGGCCTAAAAACATCAACAGCAGCCAAACTCTTAATCAGTGTCTCAGCCTTTGACTTTCTATGCCTGCTATGAACCCACTAGTCTTAATTTTTTTCTGTTTGCTTTATACCAAACCAAAAGGAGCCTTGTTGATGCCGTCATCAGTGCAGCTACACCTGAGTCAACAAGCAGCTGAAATCGTCTCAGTTTAGAAGAATGAAGTGTTGATGTGACCGAACCTGTGACTGACACTGATGTACAGTTTACTAGCAGTACAGTCTACAGTAAGAAAGAAGGGACTCTTACTATTCATAGTAATGCTACAGAAACATTTATTTTTAATGTTTTATACCACTTTATATAAATAATGTTACCGCAGACCAGTTTTTAGACTGGCATTCATTTCTTATAAAGGTCTTCTTGGAATCCATCATTATAAATCAGCTATATGAGAAGAACAAAATATTTCTTTCTTTTATTCTGTTATTTTAAGATCTGAAAACTGACAGCTGGCTGCAAACCTGCACTTAAAATAAATTTTAGTGTTATAAAGTCAGTTATTTCCAGAAGAGAAACTGATTTAGAAGTCAAATACTGAATCTCAATGGTGTCTTAACAAATACTAATACTGAAATCAGCTAATATCATGATCGTGTTGAATATTGTTACAAATTAAAAATCCAACAAACAAATCAGACTGAACTAATAGAACAAATGTTATCTTGAAGGATAGACCACCTGCGCCTCATCTTTTAATTTATTGTTTAAACACTATTATTAAATTTAATGTGCAATCGGAGTGTTGACGTCAGCCTAAATTAAGGCTGTTAAACACATGAACACTGCTTTCATTGACAGCTGGGTGGAGCTCAATGAGCACTTCAGACAATCCCTGTGGTTTAACTGTTTTGAGCAAAGACTCAAAGCAACTGAGAGGATTTCAGAGACGACTGACCCAGGATGGCTGCAGCTACTAGGCTCTTTATGTGTTTTTATCAAGTGCAGTGTGTATGTGTGTGCGATCATTTCACATCATGCCTCATTTTAGAAAAGAACTGATTCCCTTTTTTATTAAGTGGAGTAGAAAAATTAAGGTTCTGAATGAAACTGGACTGGCTCTCCTAAAATGAATCTGAGGCTGAGATTCATTAGTGTTCAATTCAATCAACTGAACCACCAGTATATGAGCAGCTTGACGATGCATGCTGAATAAGGTTCTTTAAATTATGTAATTTTAAAGACAATCCTTACTTCAACTGTGAGACCCAGATATAAACATGAAAAGAAACAACTAACGTTTTGTTTATAAAACAGCTCATTAGCTTTCAAACTGCATGAACTGTGAGTATTTTAAATTCTGCATTATGGTTCAGCTGTTTTAGGTTCCAGTTTTGCTCTTTGTTCAGATTCTTTTAGCAAAACTAGTCCTGGGTTGAAGTGGACAGAGATGTGAGAACAGTGTTTTTATGACATATTGTAGACTTGTTTTAATGCTAACCATGAACTGTGTGTGTTGATATGAATCATGTATGTTTGTTGGAATCAGGGATGACATTTGGATGAAACAAAAACCCTGACTTGTATCAAGAAAAGATGCATTCAACTGTGAAAATAAAATGGATGCTGTGGCATCAAGTTGACCTGCTGGGTCTATGTGACTGTTTCTTCCTGATATCTTGATGCGTTTTGTCTGTTGTACATGAATTACATACTAAACAGGTAGATAAAGAAAGATGTGTTTTTTTGGAATTTGTCATCTCAAGATGTGACTAAAGTCAAGACAGGTTTAGTTCAAGGAGTTTGACAAAAGTGTGGCGTTAACTGTTTAGGAATTACAGCAATTTTCTCACACACACACACACACATTTTGGGGGCTTATAGGTAATATAATTCAGTCACATAGTTACAAATATAAGGATTGCCTTTATTACTTAATTTAAGTCTTACTTTAAGACTGTCTTAAAAATGCATTGCAGTCAACGACTGGCTGAAGTCTGGACAAAGATCATATTAAACCCTTCCTGTGTGAGAACATTTGCTCTGGCACCATTTTGACTTTTTTTCATTTTGAGAGATGCTCTATTCACCACAGCAGGGTAATCCATTGTGCCTTTTACTTGGCGACCTGAATTTGACAGCTGGTAATTATCTTGAACATTGATATTTTATATTGTAAAATAAAACTTTATCATGTTTGAGATCAACATGAGACCATTAAGTATAAACCATTTTGCCTTATATTTTCCCATTTTTACTCCCTTTTTTTCGTTCTTTACCTCATCTGAAAGCACAAAAAACCCATTGTAGAAAAGTGTGACAAGTAGTTCACATTTAGCAGTAAGTACATTGTACTTACATTTACTTTTGAGGTACTTGTTCTTTACTAGAGTAGTTTCAGCTTATTTAGATTTTACTCCACTACAATGATGAAGATGTCTGTTTTGCTTCCCACCATTGACTGGTCATGATCATAAATAAATAATGTTAATGCTATTTTATTCATTTGTTCATTATATATGTATATATTACTTGACTTGCAATATTTATGTTATCAACACCAACTAATTCTATACAGTTTAAAATAAATGATTTTGTAGTGGAGTACTTCACATAGCGTGTACTTAAATGTATCCTATTATGCAAAATCCACTTTTAGTCATTTTTATACATTTATATAGCTCTTGGGTCTTTGTGGACATACACAAAGTGGGTTAGCAGTGGACTCCCTACTTTTTTACATTTACTTATTCTGACTGTTACCGAAACTTGGGTTAAGTTCAAGGTCTGAAGCCGTAAGAACCATTTTAAAGTATTTTGTCTTGTTTCTTACTGGGTTATCTGAGACCTCTGTGTGTGTGTGTGCACACTCACATACATCTGAGTGACTTCTGGTTTGTGGAAGTAGGAGAAATTTGAGGTAGTTTTACAGCGGAACTGTCCATGGTTGACTAGAGGATTTTTCTAAATCAAACCAATGATTGTCATCCATATGCTGTGTTTTCAGTGTTCTTGGCTGTTAGATACACTTTCCTTTGTTGTTCCAGAGAGAGGCTTTGAGCACAACTCACCTTAGGCCCATACTACACCTTACTGACTAAAACTTATTGTTTAGATGAGAGCCACACATGCTGACACAGCTGAAAGTGCTCCCCTTCTTTGAATGAACAGGTCTTCTCAATCACACTTAATTTCACTACCGTTTTACTGATATGTACGTATACAGATGGGTGTAAACAACATGTGGTGACTTGTCACAGTAAGTCACAATCACATGCACTACCTACAAATCAATGTGAATGTGAAAGTACACGTCTGAATTCTTCTGTGACATATTTATATGTTACCGGGAAAGTGAAACTCTTGAGGTATTCCTTTGTGCGGTGAAATGGCGCAGCGTGGAGCTCAGGCAAACAAGATGAAATTCTGTTGTTTGATCTGTTTGGATCTACTGAAGGATCCGGTGACTATTCCCTGTGGACACAACTACTGCATGAGCTGTATTAATACCCGCTGGAATGGAGATAAAAAGAAACCACACGGCTGTCCTCAGTGTCAGACAGTTTTCACACCAAGGCCAACACTGGTGAAAAACACCATGTTAGCAGACTTACTGCAGGAACTGAAGAAAACTGGACTCCAAGCTCCTCCAACACATCACTGCTATGCTGGACCTGGAGATGTAGCCTGCGATGTCTGCACTGGTAGGAAGATAAAAGCTCTCAAGTCCTGTCTGGTTTGTCTGGCTTCTTACTGTGAGCAACACCTCCAGCCTCACTATGAATCTCCTACTTTTAAAAAACATCAACTTATTGAAGCCTCCACTAAGCTTCAGGAAACCATCTGCTCTCAACACAATGAGGTGAAGAAGATTTTCTGCCACACTGATCAGCAGTGTATCTGTTACCTGTGCTCCATGGATGAACATAAAGGTCACGACATAGTGTCAGCTGCAGCAGAGAGGACAGAGAAGCAGAAAGAACTTGAGGTGAGTCTGCAAAATCTCCAGCAGAGAATCCAGGATAGAGAGAAAGACGTGAGGACGCTTGAGC
>OMLM01008965.1:23536-35017 GCA_900302695.1 Helostoma temminkii | reverse complement strand
TGTTTTTGCTCAAACTATCAGAAATAGACTCCATGAGATTGGTATGACGGCCCCACGTCCACAAGTGGGGCCTGTGCTCACAGCCCAACACTGTGCAGGCTGATTGGCATTTGCCAGAAAACACCAGGATTGGCAGATTCACCTTGGGGCCCTGTGCTCTTCATGGATGAGAGCAGGTTCACACTGAGCACATGTGACAGACATGACAGGGTCTAGAGATGCAGTGGAGAACGTTCTGCTGCCTGCAACATCCTCCAGCATGAATGGTTTGGTGGTGGGTCAGTGATGGTCTGGGGAGGCATTTACTTGAGGGGCTGCACAGACCTCTATGTGCTAGCCAGAGGTGACCTGACTGGAGTGTGTCAGCAGTTCCTGCATGATAAAGGCATTGATGCTATGGACTGACCTGCCCGATCACCAGACCTGAATCCAATCAAGCACCTCTGGGACATCATGTCTCACTCCATCCACCGTAACACATTCCACTATGTAATAAATAAACATTTTCAACTGGATGATTTCATTCATCGAGATCTAGGATGTGTTGTTTAAGTGTATAAACCAGAAAAAGGCCTGTAAGTAACCCAGAAGCCTGAAATGGACTAAAACAACTGCAACAACATTTATTCATTCATCTTCTGAACTGCTTAGTCCCCGCAGGGGTGTGCTGGACCCTATCCCAGGCGGCATACGGGCGAGAGGCGGGGTACACCCTGGACAGGTCGCCAGTCCATCGCAGGGCCAGCTGCAACAACATGTCTTTTACCATTTTTCACTTCTTAGTAAAATGCGTAATATATTAGTTATTGCTGCTTTAAATTTGAAGTTGACCTGATGGTGCAAATCTTGATTTTGCAGAGCACAGTGGAGCAGGGAGAGGCAGGACCTGGTGGAACTGATCAACCTGATTTCAAACCTCATGCAAACACTAGCTTGGAATAACTAGTAAAGCTGTTGTGGAGTAGGCCCCCCATCTGTACAGCAGGCAGCTGATCGTTTAGCAGTTCAGAGTTCTCTTCCCTTGTTAGCTGCAGACAGACTGCTATTTGGAAGCCAATGGATCAAGCCCATATTTCCTTTCAAATACATTTACCTGTCATCTTAGATGTAAACAATGTGACTTTGAGTTTCCCCCTTCCATTAGCTCTATTGCCTCCCATGTCTCTCTGCAGCGCAATGACTCGCGTATGAGAAATAATCAATAGGCTTCTGGTTTGGGTGAATGAGCTTCAGTGCTTGGTTTGCACAGTCTTGATCAGCCTGACAATGACAGATTATACAGCTGTATGTGAGAGTAATTAAGATGGGTCTATCGTCACGCTGATAACTCAAGAGCACGATGCCCCCAAGGCAGGCAGCACCAACCTGTCAGACAAAAGCTCTTTGCCGAGTAAAAATCAAAATGTTCTTATGATTCACCTTGAGAGGAGGCAAAATGTTCTGCATTGACTGTAAATTTGTTATCTTTTCTTTTACATTCATATCCTGATTGAAGACTACTACAACTACTACTACAAGATGGGATGTCTATAGGAATCAACACATTTTCCTGCAAAATTATTCCTCAAACAATCCACAAGGGAAAAAACAAAGATGTGAAATAGCCATTTCCCAAAAATTGGACTTCAGGAGTTTCCATTTTATAATCCCATCAATCAAACTGTCGAGTATTAGTGATGTTGACTTAAAGGACGTTTTGGTAAATGCACTTATTTTCTTTCTTACTGAGAGTTACATGTCCTCAGTCCAATGTCATTATAATCTGCCAAGTAGCATTTTTAGTTCACTAATTAACACAATATCACAAATATCAATGCACGACCTCAAAGTTCCATAAACTAAGCCATAAAATCAAGGCACTACAAAACATCTGAAATGATTGGTCAATGGATTAGCACCTAGCAGCTGTTAAAAAAACTGAACATTTGAAGTAGAATGTACCACCAATCACAATGCAGACTTGTTTGCTCATTGCAGCTGACATACCCATGTGTACTGCTTAAACAGAATTAGAGAAAGATTAGGGTGCAATGGCGGCATTGGTGAAAAGAAATTTGAAATGTCCGGGCTATTGAGCTGTGTATCCTGCTGTGTGAGGGAATAATATTTCATTCGGTCAGCAAGATTCTGAGCTGATTCCAGAGGATAGCGTTAAACAAGAGTTGAACCTGTCTCTGTGTATAAGTGAGCTATAAATCCAACAACATTTTTACTTATTTTTAATCTTATCTCAGAGTTGAATGTGACATATGCAGCGCCTTGTCCTTCTATTAGCAGTGTTAGATGTATTGATTAATGTAGTGTTTGCATTCTGTTGGCACATACTTTTGATTTTCTCCAGCAGTGTTGTATTAATTCCACCTGTGTGCTGCTGCTTACAGAGGACTCTAGGTACACAGTGGTTATTTTATCAGGCTCAGATCTACCCAAACAAACCCAGAGAGGAGGCAGGAAGTTGCTGCTTCACTGCCAGATAGAGAGAAGCTTGTGCCTAGATTTCTATAGAAGTTAAGAGGATGGCATCAAACCACAGTGGATGGTTAGATACGACTGATCTAAAGAGGACAGGGGTAGAACACTTCATCTCAATGTCTCTAAATGTGACCAAATCAAAAAAGTAATGTAATGATGCTTCTACGTGTGGTCATTTTTCTTGGTCGACCAGACAAACACACATCTTTTTTTGAAAACCAAAGACCGCAGCGGCTGATTAGAGCACCGGAACCTTTTTCATTGCAATTCAAGCAGTGGATTAGTGGGAGCTCCATAACTGAATTTATTGATTAGACATTCAGGCCTCTCTCTCAGAAAAGAGTCCTTTCTCCTCCACATTGATCTACATTGTTATTTAGCGTTAATGCTCTGAGATCTGGTCCCAGTCTCATCAAGTCTCTTTTTGTTGGCTGCAAGTGACCCAAGATTCTTGCCTTAAAATAGCTTCTAAATATTTAGGATGGTCCACAATATGTTGAAGGCACTGTCTGGATCATCATCAGTACCAAACATGCTTTGCCTCTTTCTAGGCTGCATCTGTCCCCTTTGTAAGTCCCCTGTGGCCCAAACACAAATCCTGTGATGCTCTGATGAAATTATCTAATATCTGTGAGACTCAGATCATTGGTGCATCAGATATTACATATGATACATGGATGAGGGAACAAATGATAATGTTTGACAGTGCCAGAATCATCCGCAACTTCTGAAGTTGGAAGAGGAAGAACTTTGCCCTTATAGAGAATATTTAACAGTCACTTCAGACTAACCTGTGTTTACTAACCTAACAAATTTGTGATCTTTCTCGAACCTTTCTCTAACTTAGAGCTTTTGTTGCCTAAACCCAACCACACGTGTAATAGAAGATCCAGCCTTGGTGTGCCAAGACACGTGTGGTAGATTCTCAAAAACACCATTTCATTGTTGAGCAATAGCTCAGACGTATGGAGCAACAGTAGGACAGCAATGATCTCAGTATTGTGTTTTGTGGTACTGTATCAATTTTTAATCGACAGTTTTCATGCAAAGATTTGCGGCAGACAGCATCCTGTTTTTATGTAAATATTGCACAGCATCCCAATTTGTTGGAATTTGTGTTGTAAATAGATGCCCTGCATAACAAAACACTGCTTTTTAAAAAGTCTTATTGCATGTGATGGTTTATTCTTAATACTATGACAGTTTTCCTAAACTTAGATTTGAAAACTCGCCTTGCATGTGGAATTAATATATTGCAATATGTTGAATCATAATCTCCGTATTGCCAGATTGTTGCCACCACACAGTATCATTTTATATAGATATTTATGGAGACATTTGGTAAATGAAGAACACCATGATTACAAATTCCCAAAGTGTCAGAAATTAAAGTAGCTATAATCAATATTGTTAGAACAACAGTGTAGATCTTGTGCTGCCAGTGTGAAAGAGGTTATGTGTAGCAATGAACCAACAGAGAATTAGAATCTGCAGCTTTAGAAATGTTAAAAGTTAATGCTGGTCTTGCACTCACCAGGTGGACAGAAACACCAAATGAATTACACTGTGCCTCTGTAATTACTGGATGTGTAAGCAGGCAGCTGTTTGATAATATGTAAGACATATCAGCTTAAAAGGCAAAAATCTGAATGTTCACAACTTATCTGTGTGGTTAAAAAAAAAGTGGTAATAAATTGCTATTGCAGGTTAAAATACATTTTAAAAATGACAAAAAAAATTATAAATGATACTGTTTAGAAATACAGACAAGTCCAAGCCAGTGTGAAACAAATCAATACATATATAAAATCTATTCTGTTTATTTTTATATCCCAGTGACAATTTTATTCCATGATGCCACTTTACCTCCCAGTGTATTTGCCTGTCAATCAAGACAAACAGACCAGCTATGTATGTGAGAGGCTGTTGCTTAGGTCTGAATGAACAGATGGCCCATCACAAAACTGGCTCTGTCCAATCCGTCTTGTCCGAGTTTGAGAAATGTAATGGATTATTTCACAATGTCATGGTTTTATCATCTGTTTCTTTTGTATTCATTATTATTTATTTCATAAGATAATTTCATGCAAAACGCCACATGTCTCTGTCCAACACTGAGGCACAGTATAAAAGGTTGCATTTGAAAACTAAGGTTACCAATTTAATTGCTGAATCACTGTACTTGTGTCTTAGTGAAAATCCTATTTGAAATCATCTTACGGCGGGAGACAGAACAGCGGCCACTTAAATTCAAGTAGCAATTGGATTCTCCTTCTTGTTCCTCTTCTGTGTGAATTTTAAAGTGATCTCGCATTGCAGCGCGCTGTGGTAAAATTTAGGGAAGGTTTAAAGGTGTCAACAATTGAATCTCCTCCAACCCTTGTAAAAACACAATTACTGGCATCTGTGATGTTGTGCGCATGAGAGACAGATGAGTGTTCACACACAAGGACGATCAGTGGTGTGTCTCCCAACATCTCAGCAGGAAACATATTGAGTGAGAAAGCTTTTAGCTATTTTTTTAAAGCATCTTCATTTTACTGATCTAGATTCTAATTTGTTCAATTTTTTTTTTCGTTTGAAATGTGAATGAATGATGCATATTACAGAGGATATCTGCCCAGTGGGTATTTCCAAAGGACCGTGACTGCTCCACGGCCTTAATGGTGGCTTGTAATTGTTCCATCACCCATACTAATGTGCACTCTATGCCCCTTTCAAAACAAAAACATTGCATTTCCATTTTTCATTTCACCGTGGTCCCGACTGTCAGCGTCTAAACATCACAGCCAATAGAGTGAGGTCTGTCAGATTCATGGAACAGAGGGAACAATGTCATATTCATAAGCGGAGACATCAACTCTCCTCCTCATTACCACAGCACAATCATGAATGGAAGCTTCTGTCCCCACGATCATGAAAGGACCTGTCATCTGTCTGTTTCTCCTAATTGACTGTTTACTACATTTGAACACAGACAGATAGACGCATTTTTGATCGTCCTCAGTTTGTCATTCAGTTTGACAACGCAGTACAAATTCCTCATGTAGTAATGTCCCGGGTTTTGTATTTTTCTATATTTACTATGACACTCAAAGCGATGGGGTGTATACAGCAGCATTCCAGTGACCTTGACAAAACAACCAGATGCAATATTTACTTCAGAAAAGAATAGCAAATCATAGATAGAAAGAGAATTTGTTTTCTACACGGACTCTGATAACCAAATTCTCGCTGTGTGCCCGACTTGCTCTGACCTCTGACTTGGAAGGTCAAATACTAAAGTAAAATCTGTCTATTGACTATGAGGCTCTCCGACCCTCTGCACTCACATCCTTTTTATAAGCCATCTCAAACAGAGTGTGAAGTTTGATCGTGGATGCGCGTTCACACACTGCCAAGCTCAGACAAGGTAGGCACGGCTGTGATTTACAGACGGGAACTCGTGCCTTCACACAGACGCACGGCGGCAAAAAAATCTGAGCAGATGCAACAGACAAACACAGCCTGGAGGTGTGATGTCCTCGCTGAAATGATAACAGCACGGCCCACATGACTTAGTTTGTTAAATCTGCTACCAGTGGCTAAATTCCTCACATGCATCAGCTGCCAGTTCCCTGCCAGCCCCTTCTTTTTTAACAGTAAGATGAGCTGCCACCACATAAAGTAGTGCCATGCATTATCTAGCAATTAGACCGAGGCTTATTAAGCAGAGTTTAATGTAAATTTAATGAGCAATAAATTCAATTTCTTTAAATAGAAGAGTATATTATTGTTACAAATGATGTACTGTGGTGATCTCAACGTACAAGCGATGAAATATTTCACAAGCGTGCACATATCAATGGGCCATTAAGTGCAATATTAAATTTATGCTGAAACATGGCACCGTGCTATAAGTGCTATTTTATACTGAGACCCACTTCAGTTTGCTAAAAGGACAGTACTGGTGCATGTGTGGATAATGTATGTGCAGAGATTAACCAGCACTTCTGATTATCAATCACTGGACTCGTTTCTTGTCTGGTTGCAGTTGTTTTGCATTTCTTTGTCATATAGTAGTATAGTAGTTTTTTTGGTTTGTTTGTTTGTTTGTTTGTTTTGTCTAGCGATGACACAAAACAATCAGCTTAAAGGTGCTTCCTGGCTTTGGGACAAGAGATGAACATTATTAATTTGACTTTGAAATTCAACAATCAATGTGTTAATCAGGACAGAAGTCATCAGACTACTTTTACTACTTCTACATAATTAAAACAAAAGATTCATCCTTGTCAGAAGCAGAATATACTCTTCCTAAGTACATTTGCTCAAGTGATGTACTTATTTCGAATTTCAATATACTTTTGAGGGTCCGATTTTGTATCGCTTATTTCCTTGCTTTTATTTGGTAACCGCAGTTCTCAGTTCATTTGCAGAATAATATTTTAAACACAAAACTAATATGAGGTAATAATATTAGCTTTTAAAGCTAAATTTGTCTCCGGTTTGACCAATTAAAACGCTGCTTACACACAGTGAGGGCCTTCCAAACACAACAATATCTGGCTGTTGTACAGTAGCTAGAAGAAAGGGCCCCACATAGGAGGTACTGGAGGCAGCAGCTGTGCACTGTATACTGCCTTTATGTGAATGGTGCATGGTTGGCAGAGCAAAATATGCCAATAGTAGTGGTAATTCTGGCCCCTTTTACTTTTGATAAGAGAAGTACACAGTGCTATTTTGTTCAACACTGGACTCACAGTAGAATATTTTGTCTTGCTGTGCTTAGAGAAGGATTTGAACATTTCTCCCATTAGTGACTCTAATTCTGTGCTCCTTCCTATGTCCTTGTCTTTAGTACTCAGCTTAAGTATTTGTATGTTATGAATGTACTTCCTGAGGGCAGAGGACATGTGAACACACACACAGAGAGTTCAACACTTGTACGATCACTGAATAAGTAAAAAAACATGACTAGACAAACACGTCGAGGGCAGGGCAGCGCAGTGCAAGCAGATTTCCGTTTCAAAGCCAAACTCCACCATAAGCAGCCAGAGATCTTCAATCACTCACTGTGTCACATGTCAACTGGCAACCAAGAGCACCCTAACAACAGTATGTTTCCTTTTGTTTCTCTGAGATCTTGTCCTTCAGCGGTGCCTTGAGGCTTCGTGACAGCTCGTATTGATCCACTTCGCCATCGCTCAGTCCTGACGAATGCCTTTAAACTGGCATTAGGTGGGAATAGGCAACCTTCAGAAATTCGACCATCTGATGTGCTACAAGAGGCCGAGCCCCTGGAGACGCAGGGAGAGAAACGCTGCCAAACAGATTGTTTGTTAAAATGCAAAGTCTCAGCATTTTGTAAAAGGATGCTCAGCCGAGGCAGCTCCTTAGCTTCTTTTTATGATGTCTACCATCAACTGCGTCTCTCTCCCTCTGTTTTTCTTTTCTCTCTTAACACCATCGGGTTAGAAGCATCCACTTAGTGACACTGTTCTTCTCCCAGCAGACACAGAGACACAGTTAAACTGGATTATTAACAAAGAAAACCAGGAAGCTGAAAGAAGGGTACCTGAACCAATAGACTGCATCTGTTTCCCTAATGCAGCAGCACTGGGTGTGCAGTGCGCTCTAAGTTATTGAGCATTCATGATGCATTATTTTATTTGACTGAGAGGTTAATTAAATTAATGTGACAAGGAGACGCCAGACAATGCTGTAAATGTCATTCAGCAGCTATTCAACACAGACCATAATAAATTCAACAACTGTGAAATGAAGGCCTTGTAAGCAGTGAGCTGTTTAAAAAAAAAGGAAGAGGAAAAAAAAACAGCCCCACTGTCTAACAAGTAACCTCACATTGGGATCAGCTGTCAATCTCACGACACACACACAAACACACACACACACACAGGTTGTGATGAGCGTCTGCAGACCTGTTGATGATGCATTTAAGACTATTGTGCAATGTGTATATAATAAGGTATGTGGTGACTAATAAAACCATTGAGAAGTAGCTCTGGGAGTCTGGAAGTGTAAACCTGTCACTGCAACTGTTGCTTTTCATTTTAACAACCCGGGGACTCACTACACAACATGTCCATCCTACCGCTGGGAGAGATTTAAAGCGGCTGCAAGTTGACATTTTAACCGCTTCTCGAGCGTCAGGATTGTCAGCGGATACGTTTTCCAGGAAAGCACACACACACACACACACACACTGACGCATGCAACTCTGATGCAACCGCGGTGGAATAACGGGGAAATGATCGGACTGGGGGGGGACTGCAATGGCCGTGCACGTTTACTTGTGTAGTTGCACGCTGTAAAAGCCCATCATGGCAGATTTACATCTCCAGCCTCACAATAACAGCAGGAGAAGTGAGGACTGCGGGCTGGAACACACGCTGGAGAATCAGGGGGCTGCAGTTGTGCGGCCAGAGGACACTGTGCGAGGCTAGAGCTGCAATGCGTGTTTTTCCACCAAAGCGCACCTGAAGCGCAGACTTGAGAGATTTGTAGACAGTGGGATGAGTTGGGACTGAGGAGGTTTATGCGGTATGACTGATGGAAGCGAGTGCGATTGAGTCGTTTCTCTGGTGGTTGGAGAGTCGGTTTCATTTGATAATAAAGAGACACGATCCGGTGAGCGTTGCCCTCAACTTGCCCCGGGTCGAAATACTGTACGTCCATCTCATGCGATTATCACTGGTGATACTTTCTCTGCGCTTATACAATTGGGCACCGCTGACAGTACTTTTCGTGGCAGTCCTCTGTAGTCCTTGCAGTAAAAGTCCGGACAACACCCTCGCGAACAGCCTTTAATTCACGAGACAAGTACCGTAAAAGAGTCGACGAACGCATCGGAGCGTTAGAAAGTGATGCTGAGATTTCAGGGGAAGCTTGTGCGCATCTAGCGCGCAAACGCACCACAACTTCTCCCCGGTGCTCCCCGAGCTATAGCTGTGGAAATGACCATTTAGCGTCACACACACATACGCGAGACAGCTGAAAAAAAGAACTTACCTTTAAGAAGAAACGCCGCTGAAATCACGAAAACAGAGAGAGAAATAGCGAGAGATCCGCTCCCCGTGATCGCCATGTTGGACACCTGCTTGAGACTGGCGGCGCTAAATCACCTAGAGACGGCCATGGGATGAAAATGTAGACACATCAGAGGCGGAGGGAGGGCTCAAGCAGGGAGCCAGCTATCATATTGGGCTGCATTATGTTGCAATGACATCTAGGCCTATAAAATAATGTAGGAATATTACAGTAATACCTTAGGAGAAATGTAAAAAAAAATGTCAACACTGTATTACTGAGCGCGTATATTGCCGCTGAAACCAAAAGACACACTGTAATTCCCAGCAGCAATAGTGAAGTGATGTTACAGTGACACCATGGGATGCGTAAAACACCGTGGAGCGCGGTGAGGTAGCCATAAACTCACCAACGAGAACCACAGACACTTTAGAGGAATATTATAGTAATTTTCTTTTATGATTATAGACTGTTAGTTCATGTGGGTGAGACCAGCGAACACTCAACTGGCTGCTCCCTCATTTTATAGCTGAAGCACTAATACTTCAGAACCAAAACAGCTTTTATTTTGTGTTATTATACAGCAGCATCGTTAGCAGTGGAAGCTGCTGTTTGTTGAACACAGTGTGTTTTCATGTCTGTGTTGTGCTTTAAAGGCTTCATGTAAAGAGACGGTGTATTGTTTTAACCTGTTCAACCTAGTTAAATTATAACACGTTGAATTGAGAATACAAATTAAAAATCACAAACAGCAAAAATGCGTGTTTTGTTGAAATAAGGATTGTTGTTTATGTGCTAAAAGACCCTGTTAAATTAAAGGAAAAATCAATGAAGTTTGGTGAGGCTGGGCTCTCAAGCCCTTGTATTCAGTGCTACTCAATCCTACTCAAAGAGCGCCCCCTTTTCTTAGAAAGGAGTATTGCATTTTCTAATCTCAGCTGAAGGTGATGAGGAGGTGTCACTCTCCTCCAAAACTGAAAGAAACCATATCAAAGTTTTAAAGTCATACTGGTTTAAATGGGAATTAACTACCAGCTGACCAATCAAACTCCTTCTTCCTCACTCCCTCACACTGTTCCAGCTCCCTCCCAGTTTATTCTCACCTGAAACATGTAACATTTGCTGTATCTTGTGGGAATAGCAGAGCTACAGAGAGCCGTGCATGACAACGTTGAATCTCATTTCCCTTTTTCATCGTGTCAAAACAGCACAAAGGCTGCTAATTGCACAATCTATTCTCTGAGACTGCGTGTCAGTCCTCATTCCATGGATGAGTAGATAGCATTTAGAACTTCACTCTAATGCTGCAGCCGTCCCTATCACTACAGATTGAATTCCACACATCAAATTTATTTCAGATGTTATTATCTGTGGCAGCTTGCCAGTTCTGCCTGCCACTCACACAATGTCTCCACAAGGTGTTTTCTCCTCGCGGCACCGGCCAGGCTGCTTTTATTTAACGACAGCGTGGAATTGGTGGGCATCAGTCTGCAAGGTGCACCTGCTGGAGATGTCTGTGTGATGTTCTGTTTTGTTTTCACATCTGTAACACTCTCAATTTGTAATAATTTGATTTACATCTGAAGGTGCATTTGAGGTCTCGTGCACTCACCATACTTTTCACTCCCAACTTTTGTTTTTACTCTCACTCTTGTGCCGTGTCGGTGATTCACTCCACTACTGCATGGCATTTCCTTTGCTCATGAGAATAGATGGGGTTCCTGGGTCTCTCTGAGAAGAGAAGCCCAGCATCTTTGTCTCCCCGAGCGGGATGAATAATGGATGGGAGTGGATCAGATGACTGAGCTGCTTCATCTGGGTCCTCTGTAGTAATGGCCAGCCATAGATTCTCTGTGTGTGTGTGTGTGTGTGTGTGTGTGTGCATTATGTGAGGAAACGGTTAAGTAGTTTATTTTGGACATCTCGTATATGAGCTAGTCGCACACTGAATACTGGTGGTGCCATTTAATAGGGCAGCCG
>OMLM01008965.1:0-23516 GCA_900302695.1 Helostoma temminkii | reverse complement strand
GGCAGCCGTCAGCATTTTCTATTTAAATGAGTGGAGAAACTGGTAATAAAAGATTTTCACCCAGGCCTCTTTCTCGGTTAACGTTTGATTAGAAATGCAATGGTTTTAAATTAAGATTTCTTTTCCCCATTGGTATGAAATCAATCAAATTAACGGAAATTGAATTATTTGAGATGGTAATCTATTTAGGCAAACTATTCACCATGAAAATGTTTTCCTCCTGTTGTGAAAGGAAGAATAATTGAATCAGACCCTTGTAAGTGACCCCCAGTGGCTGAGCAAGAAGGAGGCTTATTAAAGTGGAATGCAGATTTTCTCGTGCTTTTACCACATACGTGAACAAGCAGGGGTAGTAAAGTAAAAAATAAAGATTCATGTGAATATTATACATGTGTAACCTAACCAGCTAGAACCAAATGACTAGAATCATGTATGCAGAGATGTGCGTTTGCCCTGTCCGTATTCCCCTAAGGCCGCATTAATATTTTTTTTACTTATTTTAGCATGACAGGATTTAAAAAGTAGAACAGTATTACTGCAAATTTCCGTCTCTCCCCCCCCCTTAGAAAATTAATACAGGAAATGATATTCCAAATATATCACCATAGGTCATCAATTCTTCATGCCTTCCAGGGATGAAACATTTGCACTCAACTGGTTTCCTGCCTCCTTTGTCAAATGCATGTGAACCACTTGTAAATCACGTTTATATATATATGTGTGTGTATATGGAATTGCTACAGGTACGTGTGTTGATAATTTGACAATTTAATTCCATGAGTTGATAAAATAAATAACCTTTACAGGGTATTTGGAGGTGAAATCAGATTGCTTGTTAGCAAAAGACAGACAACTGCATGCTGGGTTCCATATTTGTTCATTTGAAGCAACAGGATTCAGTGTTTTTCTAATCTTGTTAAATGTATATAAATAGCATACAGTAATGGTCTTCATCGCTCTCTGTCTTTTCCCCAACAGAAAACACATAAAAACCTAATTGTTAGACACATGCTACACATTTTATCAGCCATACACAGGCGATTTTGCATCCCACCAAACCTACAGACATACAGCAGGTGTTTGTAATAAATCATGAGTCACATGGTGCCTTACAGAGAATAATGGTAATAAATTTGTCAGGGTGTAGTGTATGTCAAGTTGGCTGGATGGGCCCGAGTGTGCCGTTCTTGTCACTGTATGTGTGGAAGAGAAATATTGTTCCAGCCCGCTCATTTATATTCTAAAGTTTGAAAGACTTAAAGGCTTGCACTCTGCATTTTTTGGCCACTTCAGCCCTTTTCAGAGCTTGAAAGGATGAACTGACCCACTTACACCTTTATATCTCCTTCAAGTGGTCGATCTAATCCTACATATATACCTTAGAGCACCTTTCTGTCTGATGTACTGTACACCCACAGTCTATTGAGATGAACTCAAGCGTACCCTTAGCAACACCAGCCTTCTCGCAGTGTGTTCATTTGAATACATTTTAAATTAGACGTTTAATGGTAATTAATGTTCCATACAAGTGACACACACACACACACACACACACACACACACACACACACACACGTGTATAGTTAGCTACTATTTCATTAACATGGCTAACCTTAATTATCGCTAGCTATCTGTTCATTTGTTTTTGCTCTCTTATTTTCACTTACATTACTTACTAACTATTAACAACTGTTAACATTTATTACTTTTAACTTTATTATGTTGAAAGGTTAATCCATTTCTTTTAGTTGACTTTTAATTCAATAATGGTACTTTTAGCTAGAATGTTTATCCATTAGTTTATGCTTTCCATTTAGATCAAGAAGACTATGGTAACTGTTTATGTCAAATGATTACTCCTTAATTTCAGTTAACAGCTGTGTGTCAACCACCTATCCATCACCTGGGTATTAATTATTTATCACTATTAATTAGTTAAATATTAAAAGTAGAAAAAATCATCACAGCTTTGGCTTATTATTATTAAATTCCCAAAGTATCTTTAAGAATAGCTGTGGTCATTTGTGTCCTAATGCAGTTCAAGTACAAAGAACACAGAATAAAAACAGGCTAGCTATTATGACCATTCATCCATTAGCTTCAGTTAGTCAGCTAAGTATTTAATTTTAGCCATTTCACAATTTATCCATTGCTTTTAGCTAACTAACCCCACAGTTTATCCATTTTAAAACTACTAGTTAACAGTTCCTGTACCATGTTTGTTGCTAGCATGCTAACTAACACACTGTCACAGATTTAATATTTTAGTCCTTTATTTTGATTATCGATCCCTGGGATAATAAAGCATGATTATACAATAATGTTTCATTATGATTAGCAGAGATTTCACAATAGACATTATGAGCTTCTATAAAACAATTATCAATGCAGGTGTTGTAAATAAACCAGCAAATATGAATATAAAGTTAAAAAAAGGAAAAGGAAAAGCTCTCTAATTATGTATTAGCATAACCACTGATGTATTGCAAGCAATGCTTTACTGGAATTTTTAGCACAGCAGGATTGTCTGAAAATACCTAGATACTGTAAAATGAACAGCTTAATGCAGGAATCATTGATATGAAACTGTCCATAACTGTTTCTGCTGGGAGCCAAAGCACCAGTGGCTACCTGCTGTTAATAAAGAACACCATGCCTATAATTTTCCACATTAGATTCAGAGTGAAATAAATTATATGCTGCAATACCAGTAATAATGTCCTACTGGACACACCTGCATATTAACTATGCAGAAATTCCATAAGAATTCCTTGGACCTCCTGGGACCGGATGAATGATATGAAAAATGATTTGCTGGACAGCTGGTCTTATGCAGAGGCCACTTCTTTCTGCTTTATGAGCATTAGTTCATACTATCAGACACATACATTTAAACAATAAAGCAAAACCAACATCATATTTGCTTTTTTTTCCTATTCCAAACAAACTAAGCCAACATTTCGCCCACAGCTGTGCTGTCCAATTCCAGTGACTACACTGCAAAACAGTCACCAAAGACCATCTGAGCAAAAATCAAACCTCAGAAAATCCAATAAAAATTCTTTAACCTTGACAGTGCATGTACTACAGCAATCATCTGTAATCCTATTGGATACACAAATTAGTCGGTAAGACTATGCTTTCACACATCAAAATGATTTCATTTTCAATTACTGAAATCTGAGAGACAATAATACGGCTCAGGAACACCAAATCACTTTTATATTAGTCTAAAGCTGCATTTTTTTTTTTTTTTTTGGTGAAAGGTTAATATGTTTCAACCTGTTTTACTAAACAACAGAGTCAAGCCTGCTGGTGAATACATTCAAGATAGTTATTCTATCAAAAAAATATTGATTCAAAAAAATATCCTTTCAAATGAGAAAATATAGTGTGCAGTTTAGCATTTCTGTAAAAATAAAACAAAAACAGGCTTTCAATCTACAAGAAAATGAACAGTGATTTTTGACTTTGTGTGTCACAGCTTTCATATCATTACCTATGGATCACATTCATATATGTGTATTTAAATGGTTTTATATTTGCAGTGTTATACTATGATCATATCAATCGATTGTTTCATCTTGGGCAGACTAATTACGTGTGATAATAATGAAGTGTGTTGTTGTTGTGAAGTTGAAAGCCTTATGTCTCAAGGTGATTTTTAAAAGCTGGAGCAGCTATAGGGAGAGACGCACTGACTCAAGAGTTTTTTATTTTCATATATGAATGCCTGTTGGTAAATTCTCTCATTTGAAGAAATATTGGGAATATCAGACTCTGACTGACAGGAAGAGGATACATGGAAGTGACCACAAAGCCATTTCCACTGCAAAGTTCCTGATGTTTTTTTCCCAGGAACTAAAATCCAGGAACCTTCCTTGGGGTTCTTGGACTTTAGCAGTGGAGTAGATGCAATTCTAGACATCTCTTTTGTTAAATATAGTTTGTAATTTAAGTTTGTTTGTTTGTTTTTTACTATAGATAAAATAAACCATGACGAGACCAAAGCTGAGAAGCAAATCTCCCATTTGAAACTGGTGTACCACTATTATAACTATGTCAAGAGCTCTACATATTTTCATTTTTTAGAGCTCATTTCGGCCCCACACCCCTCAGACTGAAGCTCCAGATATTTAAGTCAAAGCTCTGGAGCAAGTGACATATCAAAAGCTCACAGTCTGTCACTGTTTGAACAATCAGAGACATTGAGCGCTGTATGTCCCACCCAGATAGTAAGTACTGTGGCTGTAATGCTGTGGCCCTGGGATCCTGGTTCCTCCAAAGGAAAAACAGCTAGAGGATTCATGCTCCTCAAAGGCAATACATACATTATATACTGTATATATTACATATATGTAGTATAAAGTGAGTATAAAACATGTTCACAAACATATTCTTTGGAACTTGTACCCAGTGCACAGCTTCTCATGTGTCAATTAAGAGCAAACAGAAGTCACTTCTGGAGTAAGACTTTTTTTCTTAAGTGATTTACTTTAATTACAAACTGTATTTAACAAAAGAGATGTCTAGAATTTCATCTGCTCCACTGCCTTGTAGTCAGTTTTAACCCCAGATTATTTTAGAGCCTTAATTGAACTCTTAGATCAGAAAGGGAAAGTCTCACTGCCTGGATTCAAGAGCACTTGCACTGAGGGTCCGTAAAATGTAGAAGACCATGAGAGGCAAGATGTGATCACTAATCTCTGTATCCACGTCTAAGGAATTAGAGATCTGCTGATTTCTTGTTGCTTTCTTGCGATGTACAGTTTGCTGAGTTGGCCTTAAGGAAGCATGTCTATAACTTATTATTACAGCTTTAATTTGATGGTTTAATTAGATATCCAGTGGCCTGTAAACTGCTAAACAGGCTTTATAGTGACCTAATTACTATGTAAATGTTTATTGTTATGATAATACTACAACAGTGTCTTTATGTTTGTTTTGTTGAGCAGACCTTTATGGAAGCCAGCATTAGACTGAAACGAAACTATTTTGTTGTAAAGATTAGTTTTTATTTCTATCATTTAACTGACTGTGACTAGTTCTTTTTCTGCTTCTATAATCTCACAGTGAATTACAGTGATACAGCCATATGTGAGTTGTGTAGCAAATTAGCTTCAGCTATACTAGACCCTATATTAAAAAAGGTTGCATTATTGTTTGTCCTTATCTGTATTGTCCTTGTTAAATAAACGAACAGACAAATTAGAATATACAATCCAGTGTCACTAATTCGTCCTATAAGGCTGCTGTTATTCACTTTTTAAATTCTTCCTCAGTGTAGAAGACACACTCCATTGAGCAACAGTTTTAGCATTACAGATTACTTTTCCTCCCCCTGTGTATAAATATTTTCCTTATTTAACAAATGAATGCAAACTGTGGTATGAGGGTCTTTATGAAAACAGACAGGATTTCATCAGGTGTGAAAAGCAGTGTTTTAGCCAGACTTAATTGGGTCTCGTATTTTTATTCCACACTCCTTCTCTCTTTCTCACTGTGTTAGTATAAAGGGTACATGCAGTTTAGCTGAACTGGTTGAAATTAAAAGTTATTCAAATTTCTTATTATTTCAAATGTGCCATAGCTCATCACTGTCAGACGTCTTTTTTTCTTCTTCTCTAGGGCTGCTGTAATTTAACAATTATCAGAAATTAAACAGAACCAAAGGTGTTATTACTGCTATAGTGATGGTGTTTTTATTATCATTCAGAGACACATTTAAATCCTTAATGGCACAAATTAAAAGCTATTCCCAACAAAAACGCTGTTACTAATCATCAGTCTACACAATATATTGTACTGATGTTCAGCACAGTGCCATTTTACCAAAAACCCAGTTTTCATAGCCACAAGCTTTTAACACACTGATAAATCATTGGAAAAAACATTTCGACTTGGTTGGTTGATTTATTGAAGTTTCACTGAGTCACACTTTCCAAACTCCTCAGAGGTGATGATTTGATGGTATTGTTTGTCACACATGAGAGCAAACGGAACAGCTTTGGATTTTGGACAAAACATTTTGAAGATGTCACATTGTCATGTGCATTTTCATTGTGTTTGAGCAATTTATAAACTAATAAATAAAATAAATAACTAAAGAGCTGATTAATTGACAATTAAAATAATAGTTAGCATAGCATCCTAGTTTAACTCAGATATTATGTTCGGCCATAAATTTATACAAATCGTTTATAGCAGAGCATCCACAACATTCTTACACATTTATATTTTGTGTGTGTGTGTGTGTGTGTGCAAAATCGTAAGCTGGCAAATTCATTCCAGTCTAAAACAATATGTTTTTTAAAGGGTGATCAGCAGATTTTGGATTCTAAAAGGGTAAATCCACTGAAAGAGGAGTGATTGTGGTATATAAAACTATTTAACCCCTTTGATTTTCTGTAACTGAAGGTGTCAGCTCTACTTACGAGCAATTTTTAGAAGTGGAGATATGCGCTCTAGTTGAGTGCAGTTTGAGGTGACCTTGAATAAAATAAAGTAGCTACTTAGGATATATAATAGGCTCTGATGTTCAAAATGCTCTAATCTGCCCTAAACAAAGACTGAATTAAGAGCAGCTGAGGCTGAATACCAAATACTGAATGCTGAAGCAGGTGCATCAAACAGGCATCAGTTTATTTTGTGGGACTGTTAAACTGGATGGGTAACAGTAAACAGCAATACCAAAAGAGTGAAGCTGAAGATGGAAAGGCATGCAACAAAAGGCCATTGACAAATTCATACTTCAGACATCACTATTAGATCGCTAGTCCACAAAGAAAACTGGGTTTACCTCTGCAGATGCTCACAATGCAGCCTTTACACACTACCAATCAGCCCTTTTCACAACTTGTTGCACCAGAAATGATAGCGTTCTAATTGCAGCTCTCATCTCTGTCTGAGCCAAGGACGGACCTGAGATCATCAGTCTCGTTTTTCAGAAGGAAAATATCAGATAAATAATATCTCTGACAATATAGTGAATGTGATCTTCCATTGTAATTTCTCCCAGAATCTTTTGATCTTAGGTTATACATTGAACATGACAAGATGCTTTTTCAATTAAAACCATATCAAGTTCATTATCAACCTACAGTACCTACTATAGTGCGGAATGTGAGGCATGCACAGTCCCTGAGAATGAGGCCATTTAAATAAAAGATCTTCGTCTGTTGAACGCTGCAGCAGGTCAAATGCTACATCCACACAGTGAGAAAAGGCTTCACACTAAGTTAACAATAACTCAGTGGTGAAGCATGTGAAGGCCTCTGCAACGCTGTGCTTTCCTGTTCTTGCAGAAAAGCACCAAACGCTGTTTCTACTGAAAGAACAGTCAAGTTGATCTTGTGCGTCATTAGGTCTGTAGTTCACTGTACAGCGGTAGCTGACAAACTGTAAGCAAAGGGGATCCACACCAGCAACCACACCACACAGCAAAAGATACAGTCCCTTGACTTTGTTCTTGTTATAGCTGTGTTCAGGAACAGATAAATAGTAGAGGAGCGTCGGAGTTGCCATTCGATACTGTGAACTGTGGGCATCTTATGCAGGTGAATGGGTCCATCCTGTACAGGCAAATATCCACAGTGCTTGGTGAGTTCTGCAGGGTTAAAAACAACTGCATAACAACAGCGCGGACTACCAATATCAAAAGTTTCACCTTCTCATTACTGTGCAATGAATCACACAGCAGATACAAATAAATTAAAAGAGGCCACACATAAAAAAAACACAGTTTGATGAGGCAATGCAACTGGTTTTATTACCTAATTTGTACGGTGAATTATTCAAATCACAAGCAGGAAAGAATGATGGCTTGTATTTGCACAGTGACCCTAATTATCAAAATACTTCATTAGCAAGATGCGTTGTCCTGGTATGTCAGTCTCCAAATCTTTGTCATGTCAGCAAATTAATACTTGGGAGGCCTATCAAAGTAACATCATGTACTGTATAATGCACCCAGTGTTTGACAGAAAACACACAGTAATTAATCATTTTTAAATTCTGTTCACAAATATCCATATCTGCTGTGGTTTGGTCACAAGACATCATGGTGCCACAATGAAGACTTGAATAAAACTAATTTTAAACCTCTAAAGATTATTTAAAGAATATTCAAACAGTATTAGCAAGGCCAGGGATAATGTGCACTAAAGACATTTGGGTTTAACTTCAAAAGATGATGATAAGATAAAGGTTCAGAAATTGAATAAGGGTTTCAACTGTAGCTTTTAGTCTGTGTAATTACCCCCAGATTCATTAAATAAAGCACATTTTGTATCAGATGATGATGCAAATTTAAAGTGGGCAAAAATACTGCAATATGTGACTGACAGGTCCTTCTTCTTACTCAGATGTGTCCTGTGAGATTGATTGTTCAAACAATGAATAGTTCTAAGTTACTAGTCTTGGTTTTAGCTAACACTCTATTTGTTGTTTAGAAAGTATAAATTAACAGGGAAAGCAGAGGAAGAGAGAAAAGAAAGCCACTTAAAATCTGAGAAAAAATGAAAAACAAAGAAAGACACTGGACAAACAATGTATACAACAAATACAACAATTTGGATAAGATGATGAATAAGAAAGAAACCACTGATGTCCTGAGAAACCACAAAGTGCAAAGGAAAACAACAACAACCGCTTTTGACAGGAGTATTTTGAGAGTATTTGGGGAAAAAAGGGAAAAAAATTGAAAAAAATATGGGGAAAATACAAATAATAAGTATCTTAGGTGTTAGACCTTGATTATCGAAGAACAACAAGCAGCAAGAGCAACACCAGCTTTGTGTTCTTGCCTTGTCTTTCCAATACTTGTGGAGCGAACTGCATAATTGTACAGTAAGTCCATGAATTTATCTAAATGTAGGACTTAACAGATCTGCAGTCTTGGGCTGACTAAGCCACAATTGTTAACAACATCTGAATGTAAATTATACTTGTTTATACTGCAATGTGCAAATATTGAATTCCCTTACGAAATGTAACTGTTAGATTTAACCATAAATAAAACCACCCTGTTCAGTTATACATACACACATACACAATACAAACTTATACTTCTGCTTTGCAACATACACACTCAAATATCCATTAAGGATTTAGTTTTACAGTTCAAAATTATATTGTGCATAGTTTTAGTCTCAAAACTGTATCCTTCTAAAAATGTTGTTCCTCAGTGTTGATGAGCAAAATATTTCGTCAAATATTTCCCACAGACTTTATTCGAGGAAAATAAAAATCTCTTGAGTAAACATAAGGGGAGGTTATCAGCACTGGCATAGTGAGCCACACTGGCCTTTGCTCTGCTCTCTATTCCACACATCCTCTGACTGGCCTCCAGACCTGCCTATTGATATTCACTGACTTACTTCTATTTCTGAGTTTTAGTCTGCTCTTAAAACTCACCTTTTTAAGATGGTGTATGAGTTCAGATCATTTTAGTGTTTCTCTATTGATTTTAATGTTTCTTTTTTATAAAATTTTGATTTTTTATGTGTTATTATTTATTTATGTGTTTTTTAGTTGATTGTGTTGACTGTGTTTTATCTGCTCTGTTAAGTGACCTTAGGTCTTTTAAAAGGAGCTATAAATAAATTGTATTACTGCTAATCCTCAACCTGACCTTTGGTTTGATGTCTTCCAGGTGGATGTCCAGTGGCAGCCTTAACTTAATTTTCTGAGGTCCTTTGAACTGTAGACGTAAGAAGAAGCTTTGTACTTTGAAATTTTCAACAGTTAATTAAATACTACTACTAATTGCACTACTCCATGTACTATAAGTAAAGCTCATACAAGACACCATCATGTCAAAAATGTCACTGACTCCAACACAAGGAGAAGTGTATATGCAGGTAACCACAGAGGGTTCATTTTAATTCTATTCAATTGTAATTCTAACCATAAAGCGAGTTCTGCTCAATTACTGGGAAATCATGCACAATGTTTTATTAGTGGATTTAATGGTGCACAAGGTGTAAATATTCGGCTCAGTACAAGATCAATACACATTAAAAGTTTAAATGTGTATTGTGCTTGTACAATTGCTATAGGGCCACAGCCATGCTTGCAGCCCTCTGAGGCAGCGCTGTGTGCTAATAAGCCCAGCACCAATATGATCTTTGCCATGTCCACCATCTTCGTATACTGACATGCCAGCATTTGCTAATAAGTGCTAAACAGTACACCCAGCTGAGGTTGATGGGAATGTCATTAGTTCTGCAGGTATTTGGCCAGAAAACAGTGTTAGACAAGTAAATATTTGACCCGACCATATCAGCGAATGAAAAGTCAGAATCAACAAAGTGTTTTGACATATTTCATTCAAGAGATCATTAAAGTCATTATGTTATCCTTCAATATCATGTACCTAATAATAATTTCATCTAATAGTTGATGGCGAATCAAACAGCATTACCAGTCTACAAGTCTATTGTACTGTCCAAAGGATAACTTTTTTTACCTGCCCTATCTCCCACTAAAGGTGGCTATGGTGACCAAGTGATATATGACCGAAATCATGTTTGTTCTGAAAATGCCAACACTGATTGCCCCAGTGACTGCTGTCCAAGGTAAAACTACCACAAGTCATCTATCGCCAGTGGCACGCCCAAGGTGCCACTGATTTATTTTGAAAGTATTACTTTTTTTAGTTTTAAAAGCTCCCTGATATTAAATTTTTATTAATATGTATTTATGCTTTTAAAAAAAAATTTATTCAGTCAAGGTGTTGAAACAGCTACAATAACTCAAGCTTTATTAAAAATTATTTGTGTTGTTGTGTCACAGGCTTGACTGAATCTGAGTTAGCACAAGGAGGATTTGGTGTGTCACTGGCCCCACCTGGCCACCCCTATGAAAATTTTTTGGAGGCGCCACTGTCCATCAATTTATCCATTATATAAACCACCACTTACAGGAAGTGGTGAGGAATGTACATGTAGAGTCACCTTAATGCATGTCTTGAGAAGTATCCAGTGGACAGAGTCAGTCAATTTATGGCAAATACATTAATTAAGTTTTTTGTTAAAAAGCTATCCTTTTAACAACTTTTATCATTTACATGCATTTTTCTTGTGTTGTGAAAATATGTCAGTTTTTTATTCGAATATTATTACAATAAATGGCCTGTAAGGTTTATGCTTTTGGTCGTATATCTGGCAAAGAGAAAATGAGCTAACCTATTCTAATCTACACTAAGTGAGAAAACAGAATTGAATTAAACATGCTCTTCCCTCTACAGTGGAACTTAATAAAACCCATCACTATAGCTCACACGGCATCAACTAATGTTCAGCTGGGGATGCATTCAGCTTTATATTTCCTCTGTGTGAGATAACAGGTCAATATGAGAAATGGAGATGAAACCCAACATAGCTATCTTATTCTCTGATGAAATGTCTATTCATCTGTGTTGGTTCATGGATGACTGATATGCCAATTACTTCAAGTCTGCCTCTGAATTTGTCTTTAAATACCTCTGTGTATATGTTATTGTAAGCCTCAATGATCCTAAAGCTTGAAGTGAGTAGGCTGATGTACAGTCAGCTTCGCAGAATACCTAAAATGCTACACTATATTTTGCAAAACTATTAGACACAAATCCTTCATAATTACTATTAAAAATGGCTTCTATTCCTCCCCAGACACCCTATAAGCTCAACCTCTCAAAAGCATCTTTCATCCCAATTCAAAGATACTGCAAATTACTTTACAACTCAGTCTGATGTGGGTAGAGTTACATGGGACAAATTACATGGTTTCATTCAACAGTGGAACCAGACCAGGAAAGTTGTGTTTTTCAGTGGTTTCCACTGCATCATAAGATAAATCTGAGGTGTGACAAGATGCTTATAGGAAAGGTCTTTTTCTTTTTGACTGAATGTCTCATAACTCAAGTCAATACTAAAGAGCATGATTATGCATCCCATGTATATAAGGTCTCTTTAAGATCACGTATATAAGGAGCTGTTTGACGTTTTGAGAAATACTGCATTTCTTTATTTTGATTAATACGAAGCTACCAACATGCTATGACTTTAAGCATTTCTTTGCACATTTCCTAAAATATAGAAAATATCAACATAGTCATTTAAGTGGTTACAAATTTAAAAAGGTACATAAACCCCAATTAGTGTCATTAAAGGACTGGTCGTATGAATGGTGCAGCAGCAAAACCCTTACCTGCTCACTGCTGCAGACCAAAGACATTTACATTCCAATAAACATAGCAATCTGCAAATGTAAAATGATTTTCACAATATATAGATACTAAAGTATAATATTACTAATAATAAGATAATACAAACTGTGTTTCCTAACATAGACTAGGTAGACTTCCTTGTGCGGCACATGTAACTGAACTGGAATTATATTTCATATATCACGGCAAAAGAATGACTCTGCCTGCCTCATTCATCCATTACAAAGGTGCCTGCAACACACTGTAGGTATTATCACTTAATCTGAATGGCTGAATACTGACTAATATGAGGTATCTTTATTAAAACATGTCCAGGTCTACAATCCAGCATCTGCCTATTCAACAGTCACATGCTGTTCATTAAGTCTCCCATTTTTCCGTCAGTCATATCTCACCTTGGCCATAACTCAGCTGGAGACATGAGTGATAACAGCACCATCATGGGCTGTTCCAATTAATTTCTGAGATGAAAAATATATAATCCTCATCCTTCATGCCAGGATGCTTTCCCAGATTACGACTCAGTCTGTATTAATCATAAAATGTATGAACAAGAAGTCTGTGCTTGCATAACGCTGCCAGTCACAATGTCTGGCTCCGGGCACTGATAACTACTCATGCAAAAGCACAACAAAGACAGTTATGAGTTGAAGTATGTGTTTGTGTCTTTACTCTTATCAATAAATACTAAACATGACTCGCAGCCCTTTAGGTTCTGGCAGCAGTCACTCAGTCCTGGGGCTTCTGGTTAAACCTCTGCACAAAGTAAAATGCTGGATGTTTGCTTGTGCAAATTAAGCTTCACTCACTAAGCTAAATGTAAAGGAACCTTTATACTATACAAAACCCAACTAGACAACCACATGTGGTAAAGAGCTCAATGAGTCTTGGATTTTCTTTCTTTTATATTTGCAAATCTGTAACTCAAACCAAAAGGCAGACATTCAGACAGCATAGCCAGGTAGCTAGTGTTAACCATTAGCATATTACAGGTACCTTCCCTGAAGCATTAAGACACATTCACAGCCAGAAAAATGTAATTAATTTCTCACTCTTAATTAATTTCTCATTCTGTTTCTTAACAAAACAAAAATACTATTTGTATTAAAGGTACGACTTCAGCTGTTACATTTAACCCTGCAGGTGGAGTCAAGTGTAGCAGAAAGGTAGTCATTTCAATTCATATTTTGAATAATTAATAATGTGGTTGTCTCAAAATGATTTATGGCACATTCACACAATTAAAAGAGCTCCCACCTCTGTCAGATGGCAAAATAATATACAAGTGCCTAAACATCACAATAGCTCCTGGCAGGATGAACTCACAAAGTGCTAATGAAGAAAACAAGCTTTTAAATGAGTAAGTGGACGCACCAATGAACAGTTTTTTAAATGTCATTAAATGTACTTTTTTACCTCACAGACAGTTTTATTTGACAGCTTAGAGTACAAAGCTACATTTTCCCCACACACATATTTGCACAATATGTAATATGACACCAACTTGTGAAGGCAAAAATATTCTATACAATCAAACTGGCCTTTTCCTCCACAAAGACCGAGACACTTGTGTGAGTGATGGGTAGAACAAAACTGTGCAACAGCTAAATTTAGGCCCATCACTTGGGCTATTTTTCACTTGACATATTTCCTGTCACTCTTTGTTCTTTTGTGTATTGACTATGACTCAGATGTAACTATCTGGCAGAAAGCACCCAAATGTGATAGTTCTGTTGTTTCCTCTAGTGATGAATTGAATTAGGCAGAAGCGACATGCATATGAACACTGTCTGAGCTCCGGCAGAAATTAGGCACAAGAACTGAATTGATGAGGATTCGCCAATTTCATCCCACAGCCTCATTAAACGATCTTAGTAAAAGGACTCTGTATTGACTGGCTGTTGTCAATACAGAGCCTTAGTTACCTTTTTAATTTTGTAAAATGGCAATTTAACAGATTAATGAGGGTAATCAATTTTAAGAATCGTCGGTAGACTGAATTGAGGAATATATGTCCTGATGTTTTTAATTGTAGAGATGGTATGAAAAATCCACTGCCTGAATTGAAAGTTAATGGTCCAGGTGGATACGTAGAGACAGTCAGGCCATCATACAGTGTAATTACTTATCACATAGCATTCGCATTCATACTTCTCCTCTGTGAAAAAGGGTCAAAACCATGACATGACACTGTGGAATCGTAAAAAAGACAAGTACAGTGTTGTACAATGAGGTAGCGGCTGGCCTCATTATATACGCTGCTTGTCTTGACTCACCCTCATATTGATGCATTGATCACATCAGGGAGAGGTTAATGTTTTATACGCCAGATACTAAACATGCAGAAATACATGATTCAAAATGTGCTAATGTCATATTAGTATAAAAGCAATTTAAAGATTGCTAATCCACATAATATATGCATTATATGGTGTAAATGAATGAGTTTCAGGGGTGCTGGTAGAGAATTTATATCATCTTAAATTTTAACAGAGTAAGGCAGCCCTCTCCCAAATCTTGGCATGTTGGTAGATTTAAAACACACATACTGTATGTAGGCTACTGAAAACATAAGTGAGCTCCCCCAGTAACCTTCAGAGAAGTTTAATCTTGCCCAATTTTTTTTCTTTTTTAATTGCAGTTTTGAATGTTTACCCTAATTTCCTGAATCTAAGCAGCTACCGGTAATAAGCACTTTTACTTTGAAAGGCACAAAACTATGAGGGTCTGATTTGCTAATTTGCTGTGTATCTGAAAATAGCAGAGGAGGTTTAGGTTGAGTGTTTATGCCTCTGATGGGCCCAGGCTGTCACAGTGTAAAATTGAGCTCTGCTATCACTTAAATTTATGGTTAGAGGTATTTTGTACAATTTCACAAATTATCTACTGCAAAACTCTAACAGACCATCTGTAATTACCGTTTTATTTGAAGTCACCCACACGCCTGTAAAAAGAAATCATTTGAAAGTTTTTGTATGTTTGTAACTCTTTCAGCTTGGTGCCTGATTCTTGTCAAGTGAAAATCCATGCTACACCCACACATTGTTCTTGGATTAGAGACATTTTGTACTTTAAGATGAAAAAAAATGTTTTTCACCTACTGGTAATTACACTTTTCCAATCATCCCATGTGTATTTTTAGCTAACTTATTTAAATTATTTATTTAGTGTTTCTCATGTGATAGCAAATTCACTATTTTCCCACTGTACAGTGTGTGTATGTTCAACAACATGAAGTGCCACCACACAAACCCTCATATACATATTCAGGAGTGGAAATATATGCATGAGACTGAGAGATAAGTAAAATTCAGAAACAAATTGATACTAGTGATCTTATCTCTCAGTCACACTCACAGGAGTGAAGTATAACATGATCACTTCAAAGAGCAAAAGAAATAATAGTGTAAAGACCTTCTACCGCCCTCTCACCACATGATAGAGGGTGTAATGAAGAATGGCATGAAAAATTTATGGACCCACTTCAAACACAGCATATGCTTTCATGGTTTCAAATGTTTCTTGGATAGGTTAAAATTGATGGGATTGCTAGACATCAACCTCTTAGGCAAACTGTTTTTATAAGACCTCCTATTTTTAAATATGATTTTTTGTTTGTTGCACAGTTGACACATTTTCTGCACAGTGCTTTAAGTATTCAGTGTGAAAGTGATTAATTGAAATTGAGTGCTATATTGTTAATAGACAACAGTAGGTTGTCTATTAAAATATGCAACAAAAATTAAATTACAACTTTCCTCAGATTACAAGATAGGATGCAAACTGCTCAGGTTATTATTAAGTCACAACAACATTTCTTTATCTTATTGATTCACATAATGAAAAAAAAAACTGAATTGAAAAGAAATTGATAACTCCTGTAGTTTTCAAAACAGAATTGTACTACAGAGAAGAACTAACCACTGTATTAAATCCATAAATTTGTGTCCACTTTGGCTTTTCATACATAAGTGTTAAATAAATCACCAACCAAGTTAATGAGCAGACATATTTTGAGGCTTAATCTTTGAGTTGTTAGCATCTTTTATGCTATGGATGTACAGTAACTATATACTGTCTCTTATATCTTTAATATACACTACCAGTCAAAGGTTTGCACACAATCCTTCTTCTTCAGTGTTTTTTCTTTCTATTTTTACTATTTTCAACACTGAATACTAAAGACATCCAAACTATGAAATAACATGTATGGAATTATGTGACAAACAAAAAAAGTGTTAAACAACCCAGAATATGTATTTTCGATTCTTCAAAGAATGTACCTTTTCATTTTATGACAGCTTTGCACACTCTTGACTTCTCTCAGTCAGCCTCATGAGGTAGTTACCTGAAATGTTTTTTAACAATCTTGAAGGAGATCCCAGAGGAATTGAACACTTGTTGGCTGCTTTTCCTTCTCCCTCTACACCAACCCATACCAGATAATCTCAACTGGATGATTGCGGAGCCCAGGTCATCTGATACAGTGCTCTATTACTCTCATTCTTGGACAAATACAGTAATGTGAAAAAGTGCTGAAGTGTCAAATGATAATTTCATTTATTACGGGAAAATAACATGCTTAGCCCTATGTGAAAAAGTATTCGCCCCCTTGGTAAATCATGAATGCACTGTGATTAACCACATTTCCTGGAAAGCTGAGTTCAATTTCACTTGCCACACCCAGTCCTGATTACTGCCAGACCTGTTAAATCAAGAAAAAACTTAAATTGAAGCACACTAAAAGATCTCAAAAAGTAACACATCATGACTCAGTCTAAATAAACAGATGAGAAACAAAGTAATTGACATGTGTCAGTCTGAAAAGCCATTACTAAGGCATTGGGAATTCAGTGAACTGTGGAGGGCCATTATCCACAAATGAAGAAAACTTTAAACAGTGGTGAATCTAAAGTGGCTGGCCTACAAAAATTACTCCAAGAGCACGACTACCCATCCAGGAGGACATATAAGCACCCAGAAAAACATCTCAGAACTGCAGGCCTCATTTAACTCATCCATCACACATCCAGGAACCGTTCATTCACCCTCTCCAGCACGGCTGACAAAGACACTGCAGTTACAACCAAATTTGGACTCATCAGAACAGAGGACAGTTTTCCTCAAGTAATGATAAACTGTCTTTCACTTTTTCTTCTATTGAGTGTTTCTTACCATAATATGGTTTTGTACAGTAGTTGTAGTAGCACTAATAGGGCTATTGACTCCTCTGCACAAGACAAATGATGGTCTAAAGCACATTAAGGTGCCAAGAAATTTTACAAATTAATTCTTGACAAGGAAGTCTGAGAGCTGAAAACCACTTCACTGACCACCTCCCGATTCTGATGAAAGATCGTCATGAGTGTGCCAAGGCTAAATGTAGCTATTTTGGAGAATCTAAAATATAATAAAATAATAAAAATGTAATATTTATTGTAGGCTATTTAACACATTCTCATTGACTACCTGTCATAATTTTATTGTCTTAATGTACAATGTTGTAAATAATAAAAATACAGAAAAGCCACTGAAGGAGAAGATGTGTCCAAACTTTTGACTGGCAGTGTATTTATGAAGATACGGCTTTAAAAAAAAAGTTTGTTGTGGAAAGTTAGCCTATATTAAAAGACTGGTTCAGCCAGCAGCCTATTGGCTTAGCTCGTTTCTTGGCTTGGAGTTGTTTGTTGAAACACTTTCACTGTCAGTAAACTCTGGAGGTGTTGGCAGACAGATTTTGTTACCCGTGTTTCAAGCCTTTGTGCTAAGCTGATCTCAAGCTTTGTAGTTACTGCAAAGTGCAAAAAACACAAGCCAATTTTCACTTTTGCAAAAAAGTCAATTTTGGCTTGACATTTGTGCAGCTGTTAACAAAAAACAGTGTTTAGAATTAAACTAAGGTGGCATTTTATAGAAACCTTACATTACTACGTGATGCTGTGAAACCTATAACTTTCCAAAACCACGCTTAGTGATTTTCTGATGTAGACAAAATTTGTTTGACTGGGTTAAGAGACCCTAGCACTGTGCTACTGCACTACTTTCAGTGCTGAAAGCTACTAGAAAACTAGTGTCTGCCTGTGTTTAACACTTATTTTCAGCATCAATTTAAAGGCACATTCAAGCCCCCGCTGGAGTTAAAGTGGGGGCTGCAGCCAACGAACCATAGCAGAGTAAACTTCCAGGTTGGCCTGCAGGATAACAGCCCTGCTGGACTTGAGAGCCTTGTAGAGGCAATAACATGATTCACATAAACACTGCACAATGAAAAACCTGTTAAAGTAAGACTGATTGAACAAACTCGGTGAGTCTAGCTCTTACACAGGGCTCCTTCTGAGTACCTAATAACACTAATAGCCCAAAGTGGGAGCTAACATAGTGAGAAAATAATACATTGTTTTTAAGGTGTAGCACTCACATGGAGGGTGTTCATGCAACAGTCTCAAACTATATTTCCTGTAATCTTACTCATCATATTCTGCATGCAAAAGATCATTGTTTCGATTAATCAGCTGTTATATGCATCTCTCATCTCCTTATTTAAACCTTCTTTAGCGTTTTAGTATTGCAGAGAGGATGTTGAAGCCAGTTTGATGACTGAGAGCAGCATTCTGCATAGCCCGAGGTTTAAAATGGGGTTTGAGTATGTTAGAGGCTTGTCATACATCTTGAGTGAAATCCAAAGTGACAGGCTTCTTGAAAGACGAAGATCTGATGCAAACTGTCACTGCACATTTCAGAAGCCAGGGCATGCTAAGCTCAGTGTGCAGGATGTTTGAGTAGTCTGCAGTAAGTCTTATAATCAGTCTGGTGCCCTAATCGTTGATACCATTTATACATATGGAGAAGAGGTTGTTTGCTTGTATTTTAGTGGATTTATAACACAAGCCAGGTCTTTGCTACCTGTAACATTTAACATCTGTGTCGAACTCATTCCGTGCCATTATCAGACTTTAATGTAGGTATATGTCAGGAATCAAATTGCAATAATTTGTTTGTGATGTGAAAACGCGGCATATGTGTGTACGCCTGTGTGTCGAGGGTGACGACAATAAAGGCTGTTTTTAGAGCGTATTACATTACTGAAAAGGTGCTAAAAACAGATTGAATTTTAATCCACTGATGCAATTATCAAATATCATTAAAGGGTAAGCTTTTACACAAATACAGAACAATTTCACATGATTTGTTGTATATTTCACTGTTGTCACCGATTTGGGGGAGCGTCAAGGAAAAAGGAGTAATTAAAAAGTATGAGATGAACATGAGTGATAATGGAAAATTTAATAGGAATTCAGCTTTGGAAACCTGCTGCCAAGCATCTAAAGGCGTGCTGTCTAAAACTGGGATTAGACAGCTACTTTTATTTGATTTCATCTCGCATACCAATGATATTTTAATGTAAACACCCTGATGTGTCAGTGCTGTCAATTTAGATTAAGTTAAACGTATCTGCATAGTGATAAACCATGCACACAAGAATAGCACAGCAATATTCCTAAATAAATGCATAAAAAATAGATGCAAACAACTCAACGGTGCAGTGAGATTTGAACAAAAAATAACCAACGGAGAACATTTGCCTGGAAACAGCACAGAAAAACAGAAAACAATCAGTCAAACACCAACCATACCAGATTCAGTAAATATCACTGCTGTTGCATTGGCCTGTGTGCTACACCTCCCATCCAGCTGGAGCGTTGGGTCAGAGTCAGACAGTTAGGTTTGAGTCCAGACACTGTGGGCACAGATTAATAATAATCTATTATCCACTATTTTCTCAAATGACTCCACACAGTAGAAAAGTGATCAACATTAGTTGCCATTTATTTTTAATTGCGCTTGTAGACTGTCCATGCAATTATGCAGAGAGAAGACAATCGGCTGTGTGCCACATGGAAAGTAGAGATATGCTGCCCCCACATGCGCAGAACACCACATTACATGTCAAATGCTGCTCAAAGATGTATTGCCATCTTATTTAAAGCTCAGATCCCATGCTGTCATGTTTTTACAGCCCTAGATGGCAGCAGATATCTAAGCTATATTCACATTAACATTTTTGTTTGTCTCAGCTTTGTTCCCAGTTAATATGATTAATACAGATCTTCATTTAAATTAAGAAATTAATACAACCAAACAGCTGAAAGTGTTTGCATCACAGATTAATTTATGTATTAGAATGCAGGTATTTATAAGGCATGTATTGTTTTATTATATTGTGTAATTGTTGTCAAGTCTAATATGTGATGCAATCATTTGTTGTGTTTTTGTGTTTGATCATGTAATAACTTTTTTTATATAGTTCAGACATAGAACCATGCTTTAACCAGATGGACGTGTTCAGTATTGTATTTATGAAACAAACTTGTCAACAATATTTACTAAGGAACCCAGTATTAGAAAACCACATTTTAAACTGTCTTCAGTCTTTCTACTTCCATTTTCAATCAAAGTCATTGTGTGACCCAGTTGACTCTGTCACCATGTGGTCACAGAGTATTTTTCTTGCGTTCTGGGTTAGGCTGATGAGGCAGAGGTGAACTGTTGCCACTGGTCCGATCTGGCAGTCAAACACTGGACTATGAGGGAAACTAAACCCTCTTTGTGCTCAGTTATGATGAAAGATGGTTATTGTCGCTCAATGACATCTGGCAACGCGACCTTATGTCTACAGCGGTGACGACAAGCTTGAAGTTCAACTGTATTGTGTAAATCATCTCAAATGAATGGAATCTTTATTACGGGGGAGGCTCTGTGGGATTGGACACTGCATCCTCTCTTTTTGGTGTTACATAATGAATATGCATATGGTTGAGTCCATGTCTGTGCGTGTCTCTGTGTGCGATGATGTGTGTGGTTGTATGTGAGCTTAGTCAGACTCCTCCAGATCTCTGCCTGCGCAGATTAATATCTGCAGTCCACAAAGGGACCTTGTGTGCCTTGCAGGACAGACTCACAGGACAATGAATCCACTGTCTGACAACACGTCTCTCACTCTAGCTAACTGATCCTCACCCTTTAGTCCTGAGATTATAGGAGGTTCAGTCTTTCTGCACTAAAGGTGATAACTGAATGACCTGGCCTTCTCAGAGTCATCACTGCTGAACATTGAATTAAGGTAGCAAGTAGCTTTGACATTTGTGTCTCAATGTGTAACTTTCAGTCTTTAGTCAGCTACTTGCAGTTTTAGGCTAAAGGTTTTGTATTTTTTTTAAACATTTTTTAATACCCTACTTTAATATACAATTAAATATCAAGTAGATGTTTAGCAAGTTTGCAATGCAAAATTATTAATTTAAACCTCCTGGTCTGCCTGCCCATGATGCTGCATTTACATAGAGTAGCATGAAAACCACTCACTGCAGAACTGGCCTTTTCTCCTATGACCTGGAAAATAATGTTCATACCACCACTGTATGTTGCCTTCTGTTACATCCATGTAAGGTAATCTATTTTAAAACCTCATACTGTGGAGGATGTTCACGTGTGTCCTCTGCAGGAGATCTGCTGACATCCTGTAGATAGATACTGTAGATAGAACCACATGTAGGCGAAAGCTAGAGAGTATGCGTGTGTGGTCGGGGCTCTAAGGGGTGAAAGAGGCGAGGAGAGAGCACAAGAGACACTGGGAGGGGAGAGATAGAGAGATGAAAAATGCAAAATGGCCTCAAATAGCCTGGTGCATGATGTATAGTTTTAAGTTGGAGAGAGTTCCACCATATTGCACCAAACTAAGGACAATGAAACACAGAGAGATACATTTTATTAGCATCTATAATCTGCTACTATTACTACTACTACTACTACTACTACTACTATCTTACAGTATGTGTTTAAACATTAGAAGGAAAGCTGAATACTGTAGATATTAGCAAGATTTCCAAAGGCATTCTGGTTATGTGAGTGGATGAAAGAGCATGTTCTGTGCAGTATGCTTTACCACAAACTGACAGTTGAACAGTTGAGTTGATGGTTCAAACACGAGTTCAATTTTTATCCCTTCACACAGTCTGATTTTTGTCAGTTTTCTAAACTAATTGAAAACGATGTCTCCAGTTAAGCGTTTTTATTAATTAACACCAAAGCATTTGGCTGACTGGACTTGTGAGATTTCATAAGCATGAGTAATGAGCTTGAGGAGATGATTTATACATTTTATAATAATTTTCACCCTTCTAAAGGAGCGGTTTGAAAAATTCTTGGAAAGTCAAACGTCAAAGACAAGTTAACCAAAAACACACACATATATATATATATATATAAATAAGCTACATCAGCTTTTCAACTTCAATGCACACTGAATAAAACACTACAGTATTTTTGGAGGGGCATTTTTATGAGTCATCGGCTTAGTCATGCTTTTCCTATCTGTGATGCTGAGGTACAAACACCAGTCAAGCCTCCCTCTTCCCCCCACTGTGCCCTAAACCCACTCAGCTTACCTCCCTGCTTGTCTTCTGCCCCTGCTTTCTCTAGTTATCTCTTATAGTTGATTGAAAACATAACTGATTTGAGCAGAGAAGAATGCCTGTGTGCAGTTTTGAGGCCACACTCCCTGTGGTGGTATGTTTGGAAGGATTGGCTGTAAGGCTGAGTTGCAGAAAATGTGCTAGACTTGACCACAGTATTATTTCAGCCAACCCACAGACTGATTTGGGTTTATTAAATTTTGGCCAATTGCATGTCTCTGCTGGTCAACAGTGCAAATCAAAGGCAAAGTGCTCTCTCAGGGTGCCAAAGGCTATAGTTCCTCCCTGCTGTGCAAGTAAACAACAACCCTTTTCCCTAGCATCTCTCAGGTACCATTCCCTTCAAAGCTTAAATAAGGGCGTGTTGCATGAGACTCTTCAGGTTATTGGTAGAGTAGTGAGGGTCTGGAAAGTATTTGTGCTTATAGGCAATGATGTTTGTTGTTTTTGTATTTTCACAAAGGCACAGAGCTGTTCTCCTGCTCAGCAACACAGAGGTTAAAACATTTTGTTCCAAATTCACAATTAACTGTATTACATGTTTTCTGCAATCAGAACCTGAACATATCAGAGTGTAGTGTACAGTGATGAAGTGATGAAGCACTTAACTATTCAAGATGCTAAATTTAGGTTAACAAAAATTATAACTGGTCTCTTGAGAATTGCAAAATGAGGATGAGGAGGACATGTCATACAGGGGTTTTAATAATCTCTAGAGGAGTGTTCGTTCTACAGTTCAGCACATGTTGAGTTTAAAGACATACTCTTGTTTTGTTGTTTTTCTTTTTAGGGCTACAACTAATGATAATATTATTATTATATATTCTATTATTATT
>OMLM01008962.1:45978-56224 GCA_900302695.1 Helostoma temminkii | reverse complement strand
TATTTCCATTGTGTATTTCATTTAGCAATGTTTGTAGTATTCTGTACTGTTCTTCTGTTCTTTCTTTCTTTCTTTCTTTCTTTCTTTCTTTCTTTCTTTCTTTCTTTCTTTCTTTCTTTATGAAATGGCTACAAGTAATTACAGAAATTACTGAAAGTGGTTTAAAGTAGTCTTAGGTTCTGGTGTTAATGTACCAATTCTGTCTGAAGTACTATATGTGTCACCTCCTGTACTAAGGGCCCATCATATTAATGAATCACATAATGAAAAACCTACCTGCAGTTTGTATTTACAAATTTAACGTCTATACCTTTGTGAAGAACATGAAACTAAAAACCATAATTTAATATCTAAATATCTACAAAGCTTGTCTCTAAATCTTTTTAATAGATGTGTTTACGCTCTACTACAGTCTATAATGCCATTAATGATAATTTATTGGGTAATCTCCAAACAAATGTTTTATGTAAGGATATGTCTTCTTTGATAAACACAGCTGTGAAAGGTGAAAGCCATTGTTAGATATAAATGAAAAATCTATTATTTGTTTTTCTGTTGTCACTCTGGACTACATACATCCCCATATAATGTTAGATTGATTTCATATTTACCATTGTGCTTTAAGGTCTGTGAATGTGCATAGAAAAAAAACAGTGGTAAGAAAATGAGTAAGAAATGAGTTTTTCCAATATTCACAGCAGACAATTTAAAACCTTCAAAACTGATTTTTTTCTTAAAAATATATAAAATACAAAACTAATTTTGTTTGACAAAAGAAAAAGTAAAGTTTGGCCTCTTATTTCACATACAGTGTTCAGTCACATAGGGCTAGATAGTTTTGGACAGCTTTTTTTACTTAAATTAAATCATCATCTAAAAACTGCATTTTGTATTTTCTTGGGTTTAATATTTATGTAATACTAAAATTAGTTTGATGATCTGAATCATTTAAGTGCAACAAATATGCAAAAGAAATGAAGAAAGTTAACTTTCACATAATAGAAGCAATGCACTATTTTCTATAGAAGGCCTCTGAAACATATCATCAGTTTTTATTGTTCTGTCTCCCAACAGCATTTTAAGTCTGCAAGCCACACTTGTACAGGTAGTTTCAGATAAGCTCCCTTGGCTCTTGATCAGCTTCCCTCACTAAAATGAATATCTGTAATCTGCATTTAAACCAGAAATCATCATCTCAATTGAAGTTGAGTTAGAGGAGCTGTTGTTGTGGGAAAGTCATCAGAATAAAAAAGCATTTGAAAAGTAAATCATGTGCTTGCGATTCTAACTATCATTACTGTCCTCAGCCTTTGAAAATAATTTGAACCTTACTCAATCTCTACCCATCCCCCAGCCTGATGTTGTTATGCATGACTCATGCCCATATTGGTTTCCATAGCTACCCCTGAGCACACCAACAGCACTGTACAAAACATCAATAAACTAATAATTGTCTTTTTTCGCTTGTCTCCATTATCTTTTCCTGTCTTTTACATTTTCAACATTCTCTCATGTTTTGGTCTTAAATTCATCCTATGATATTTTTCCGTTCCTCTCCGCAGGTTCTCTCATCCACATCTGAAATGTCTGACACTACTGACCTCCTCTAAATATTAATTCAGCAAGTTTTGTCAAATGACAGCCTGATATGCTGTGTTGGATTCTGCAGATGAAAACCATAACCTTGTATTTGGTCACATGATCTTTTTCCGTATTGTTTAGTTGAATTTTTTTATTATACATTACCTTAAAGTAATCATCCATGGTATTTTTAGGAAATCTAATTAAGTTTTGTCACTATTCATGCCTCCACAGCTCCCATTTAAAAAGACAGCTTCCATTTTCAGAGTTGTAACAATCACAAATTCTCCACAATACATTGGGTAGAATAATCATCAGGTTTCAATTTTCAATCAATCAGGTTAAGGCCGCAGGTGTGAGTCAGAGAGTCTGCTAGTTTTACTGAAAGTACAGCACTGGAGTCTACTAGCTTAACTTATGTGTCCAGTCACGGAAATTATCACAGTGTAGACTGCCAGACTAGCCAGAGCCAAAAGATTTAGACTATTTAGACTATACCCCTCCCCCTCCACAACACCTGCAAACTCACCAGGGATATCAATCACAGAGTACTAATCAATATTCTTACCACTGTAAATCACAAAGCATCTGACAGAATCCCCCCAAAAAACAGCATTAATAAAACTGATATTGTCTACCTGCAGCACCGTGTGCAGGGGCCACCAAAAATACCTACATAACACAAATTGATATATCCTCTACTAATAACACTGCAGATTGCCAGAACAATGTAACAATGCAGCAGAGTGAAATTTTATTTTATAAATTTTAGGTCATTGTCCAACAAAACCTTATTGAAAAATTATTTGCAGCATGCTCGAGGTATGGGAAACATGAAGCCTCTCCACCTGAGTGTAATCTGAAATCGGATTTTCAATTTCAATTTCAATTTCCAATCTGAAAATAGACTGAAAAGAGATCAATCAAGAGATCAATGAAAAACCCGTCATATCACCTTGAATTAAGTCAGAGCTCTCATACTAAAACAAACAGCCCACATTGTCATATTATACGGACAACGTGACCTTTACTCACATTTTTTAGAGGATTGTTGTTGTTGTTCTTGTTACTCACCGTGATGATATTTTGATTATGAAACATTCACATTATTTGGTCAGTTTTGGGACCCACCATGCTGAGTATCTTTAACTTTTCAATATCAACTGTTATGTCCCCACTAGGTTTAAAGCTGCTGTGGTTACAGAAACCACACCTTAATTCAGAATCGCTAAATAATTAGCAGCAAGTCTCTAATCTCCTGTTCTTCTCCAAAATAGAAAGGGTTGTAGCTAAACAGCTTTTGACTCACTTATCTAACTGTGGTCTTTTCCGATCTTTCCAGTCTGCATTCAATTCACTCTACTGAAACCACACTTATCATGCTGGTAATTGATCTTTTGCTAAATGTGGATTTCAATTCCACATCTGTGCTCCTCCTACCGGACCTCTGTTCAGTGATGGTATTCACTTGATCGACTTGAAAAGAGATTTGGTGTCTCCAGATTGGCTTTTACTTTGCTAAAATTCTATTTATCTGAAAGAACACTGTGTCTTATAACAATACCACATCAACACTTGCTGATGTAAATTACAGAGTACCGCAGGGCCTGGTACTTGGCCCTCTTCTCTAGTTATATTTCACCCATACACCTAATTGTATGCAGTCATGGAATTAATTTCCACTGCTATGTGGATGATATGCAGCTTTCATCCACAAGGCTTCATCAATTCTGGGAGAACTAGAACTTCCTGACTCTACAGTGGTTAAAAGCCTGCAATCCAGCCAGTCAGTCAGAACCGATAAAGCCTTCTGGATAGAAGGAGAAACATCTTCAGAACTAAGAAACAAGTCCAGTTGCTACTGAACAGAACCTTTGGGACGTCTCTAAGATAGTTTTCTATACGTAAAATTGCTAAAATTCTATCTTTTCTGTCAGAGATCTAATTCACACTTTAGTGTCATCTAGACTGGCTAAAGGCAGTACTAAAAATGTTCCAGAATGCTACAGCTAGAATTCTAACCAAATCCAGAAAATCTGATCACCTTACACAAGTTTTAGTTTTCCTCCACTGGTTCCCTTTTAGAGTCAGATCAGACTTTTAAATGGGCGCTCTCCGTCATACCTGTCTGATCTTCTTAAACCTTATATTCCAGTGCCCTCCACTCTCAGAATGCAGGGCTCTTGTCTGTGCTCAGGGTAAAAAAGAGGTCAACTGGTGGCAGGGCCACTACGCTTCCCTGGTTATGCCACGCTCCCCTGCGGTGGAATAACATCCCTTCAGATATCAGCATTATATCAGTCTCCCTCAGCAGAAGTATTTAAAACAAAACTAACCAAAAAACCCTACCCTACCCTAACCCTCTGCTTTTTCCTCTCCCAAGCACATAAGCATATTGTCTCTCTCCCTCTCTCTTTCTCTCTCTCTTCATCCTCACCATAGGAGTCATATGTGGCCCAGGTCCTAGCTGGTCAAACAAAGGAGCTTCTACACTCCCATGATTATGTTTCTGTCTGTCATTGTTAATGTTCTGCTGTTTTTTCCCCATCTTCTCTTTTATCTCTATACTTTTAACTCACCCCAACTGGTCGAGACAGAAGGTCTGAATGAGCCTAGTTCTGTTGGAGATTTTTCCATTAAAGGGAGTTTTTCCTCTTCACTGTTGCCCAGTGCTTGCTCATGGGGGACTTGTTGAGTTTATCTCAAAATAACTTTGTAAGTTTCTGACCTTAAAATCCGAAGTGCCTTGAGATGACTCATTATTTAGCACTATATAAATAAAATTGAATCGAAGTTTTTAAAAACACTAGAGAGAAACAAGAATAAGACTTACTTAACCAGGGGTCATATAAAGAGGCAGGTCAGACAGGCAGGGTTCAAAACCATTGATTAGAATCAGATAAACAAAGTATTCAGGACTGTTGAGTCTCCTGTGAGATGAAGGCAGACAATCTGGCAAAGCAAATGTGGCTGGGGAGCTGCTTATGAAGGGGAGAAAACTGGTGCAGTAATTAGGCAGATTACCCAGTAAGTCAAGTGAACAGATGTGAGTAAATGAACAAAATATAAGTCAAAAAGGGCAAAGTCAAAATAAAAGCCAGAATCAGAAAGTAAAGTGTGGAATAATGACACCTATTGTGGGTGTGGATTAAACCATAATGAAGAGACACAGACACCAAATCCCATCTAAAATTTGTTTGCATCAAGTGGCCAAAAGCAGGAGGACCATAATCAACAAATTTGTAAATTGACTATTTTTAAGATATTTCTTTCATGGTTTCCTCTTTAGTCATTGTGTGCACTGTTGACACAAAGGACAAACTGATAAGTAGTTCAAAGTGTCAGTGGTGCACACATTTATATCTAACGCAGTTTTTTTCAGGCAGGTTGCTTTTACCATCCACTCTTCCATCTCCTCCTCTTGTCCAGGTGCTGATATTTTCTGTTATAAGTTCCTTTTTTGCCATTTTCTTCAACCCACTCTTCCCCCAGTCCATTTATCCTTATCTACTGTACATTGCTGTGAGAAGCTTTTAGAGCTTCCTCTCTATGAAACTAACAATATTTTTTCAATCTCCACACTCACTCCCCTACACAAGCTCCATCTGGATCACCAACAATCGCAAGACTTGTATCACGCTCTCCTTACCCTCCCATACATTATACAGTACATCCCGTTTTCCCAACTTATCTTCTTTCCAGTTCATTTGACAAACCATCACCTACCCGAACACTGAATAATAACTGATTTTTAGACAATTTCTTTTAGTTTTTTTTTTTTTTAGATGGTTTTCTTTTTAATAATTTTTCATTAACAGCATGTCTCTCCTTTCCACCAATTCTACAACCTATTATAAACTAATTCTGGCTGATGCATGCAACTCTGATAGCTCAAGTAACAAGTAGGACCCAGAATGCAATCAGACACAACTGGTAAGTTTTCAAAGGCGTTATTATAAAACAATTATAAGAATAGTGCAGATGAGGGAATGCAGACACTGGGAACAGGGCAGGTAAATGAAGGCAGGAGTGAAGGTATGGAGTGAGTGATTCTTCAGGGAGCCAGGCAGGAGCAGGACAGATGAGGTGAACAGTGACAGGGGTAGATCAGGGAGATCCAGCAGGTAGATAAATCACTCAGTTGGATAAGGTTCAGAGACGGATGAGGAGAAGGGGTCAAGACAGGTACAACTGAAGAGACAGGTTTCCAAAAAATGTAAGTCCAGACTCAAAATCTAAAGCAAGCCAGTAACAGAAGAAAAAATGTCAAACTAATAGTTACAAGAAAAGAGAAATTAGGTCTAAAACACTTCTAGGGTCAATAAACGAAACAGGAGTCTAAAACAACAATTAGCATGGCTGGAATACAACAACAGGGTGAACTTTGCTGACAATCTTATTTTATCAGATTTGATTGCATGTAGGTTATAATAACTTTAACCATAGTGGCAGCGGGTAAGACAACAGTCATATTAGTCTGGTGCAGACATGACTCATGCATGATTAAAGGCTCCTGACACTACCAGTGTTCATGGGAAGGAGGAAGGTTAATTACTTCAGCTATCAGAAATGACACACTTTACTTTGGACTTTACTTCAGTTTAATTTTTTTCTTGTAAAACCATTTATAAAAAGACCAAACTTTTACTTTTCTGTTAGACTCAAGGAACTTGAAACTAAATGCAATGAATCATGTTTTCTACCTTTTCAGAAGAGAAATTGAAAATCTCTTCACAAAAAAAAAGTCTTTACACCAAACCAAAACAAGCTATCTATTAGTTTAACACTTTGGCACTGACGTGCTTTCCCTCCCTTTGCTATCACCTCTGCTCAACTGTTACCTCAGTGTACATCTCCGTGAAAAGCATCGCCACTCTGTAATTAAAAAGCCTAATTAAAACCAGAGGGATGATCATCCTTTGAGTCTCATCTGCCCACTTTGAGCAGAGAGAGGGAGGAGAGAGATAGAAGAACGCAGCCATGAGAAACCTCTCACGGCAAAACTGTCGGCCTAGTGACACACTGACAATCCACTGGGAGTCTGAGTCGAGGCTAAAGCTGTCATTGTGACTGCCTCTGTATTCACCGCAACAGCCTCCTTTAATCTTGAGTAACTAATTAAGTACTTTATGTGGGCCACACCAACTGTAAAGGATGTTAGTTTGAATAAATCATGGTCTAAAGCCAGCTGTGGCCCCTTGGCACAGCGTACCCCACAGTTCCAATCAGTCAAAATGTCCTTCGTACATCAGATCATTCACACTCCTCAATCTGAGCTGCTGAGTTTGTCAACCTCACACCTGCTTCTTGAAGAAGCGCTTAAAGCTACATGCTAATTTTTCCTCTTGGTGTCAAACCACTTTTAACAACTAAGCCTCCTGTGTGATGGATAAGTACGTTCGTGTTCCTGCTATCGCATTACAAATAGTACAATCATGCTAGCACAGTTAGGATGAGCTTGTAATTGACCACTTGCACATGTGGTCTGAGCTAAATGCTTCTTTCAGGATCAACCTTATGGTGGCAATAAATGAAGACTCACTATGAAACACATACATAACACATACATATACATAATTACATATACATATACATAATTATGTTGTTGTTGAGACATTTCACTCAAAACCACAGAATGTGGACCCCTTTTCGACCAACAAGAACTTGGGGCTAGTTCTGTATGGGGTGCTGAATGTAAAGCAGAGCATGTACAAATTAATATCTTAATTTTTCTGGAATTTTTACTATATGAAGAGCAATATTTGTGAACTTGAATGCTTGAATGCTAAATGTTAATCTAAATGCTAAATGTAAATGTAAATCTATTGGGTACCTTTCAGATGTCCAGATGCAGATGGTCAATGCAGTTTGATAAGTGAATTTTTATCCATACATAGCTCAAATTTCCAAGTAGCGGTGAAATAGTAGTAGTAGTAGTAACATTTACTAGTTAATAATTTGTACTATTCTACATTTGCAAAGTACCCAAAGCTGTCAGGTAAAGGTAGATAAGTAAAGAATAAGTTAAAGTGTTTATTATAAGTAAAAGAACTCAAGTGCCTTCCTCGACTAACTGTACTTCACCTACGTTTCACCACTGTTGTATATTAATTCTAGACATTAGTAAAATATGGGACCAAAATGTAGTAACGTTATCAAATCTCAAACATGAATATGAAAACATACCAACTTACAATTGGCGCCCCATAGTTCTAGGCACATCCAAACAGTCCTGTCCCAAAACATATGACCTGCACATAATCACTCAGCAGTGATTACATTCAAACAGATCTAATAAATGATCTTTAGAACAAAGCTCGATCACAATAGTCCATCTTCCAACTCAGAATGCAATTGATTCGTAGTTCTAGTACAGCGCAGAGTTTGCACCAGGTTGTATCCAGTTTTCCTGGCTGAGAGATGGATTTTTGGTTTTGGAAATACGAAATACGAAATAAGAAATAAGAAACTGGTTAAAAATTAAGCACTAGCTTCAAATCAGCACTGGCACAGTGAAAAATAGGTAAGTGTTAATACATTCACTAGGAACCATGAATCTCTGTTCAAAGTTGTGTGTCAACCCATGTGACAGATTAAGTGAAAACTTTGTACTTTCAGCTATACCTAGCTGAATCATTGGGGGATGACTAAATAATAATAAGTAATACATCAAAAATTCAACTGTTCATTTCGTAGATCTTCACATACTTTAGCTCGGATACATGTGGTGGCTGCCTGGTCATGCATAATAGGAAACAGGCATTAAATGACTGGCAGCACAAATAAATGCTGATTCAAAATAATTTTGAGTGAAGAAGAATTTGGTTTTGTCATTCTTTATATTTAAAAAAAAATAGGAATGTGCCTCTTCTGAAGCATTACGTGGACTCACACACACACAGCCTGGCTGTCTATTTATATTTACATATGTGCAGCATATCATTAATTATTTTATGGTGTAATCCAGAACACAATGAAGATTATCCTTGTAATGAGCTGAGATAACAACATTCACTCCATAAAAATATCTTTAGTTCACATAACCTCCTTAATTTATGGAAGGAAGGGTTCTACTGATGTGCTGAATAACACTTGGTAACCCTGAAATGAAAATTTGTTAGTACAGGTGTTTGTTCAAAACCGTAGTGTTACCATATGTTTCACAGATGGGAACATCCGACCTGTTATTTAGTAGGGTGCATGTTCTGCATCTCCAGTGTTAGAGATCTTTATCTCACTTTCTAAAATTACAATTGTCAAAGCTGAATGTTCATATGAATGAAAACAGGAAAGTGTTTTGACTCCACAAATCAATCAAGAACTGAAAACACATCACGAAAATATATTCCAGTGCAGACTGAGAAAATTGCTGCCAGGTAGCTGCTCAGTAACTACTTTCAGCCACCTAAACACTTATTTCCAAGTTTGAATCAACATTTTAAAGCAGCATCTCCCAACAAAAAAACAATTTTCCATCCAATTGACTTTTGGATTATTGCAGAAAATCTCTGTGGCAAACAAAAGTTCATACTTTATGTTTTAATAAATCACAAGAACATCACATTTATAAATTTTTAACACTTGACATTTTTGATGTGTGCACATATTTACTTCTCCGAACTTTCTTGTACATCCTCCTGAAAATATAATTACTGGTGCCACAGAGACTCAATTTTCCAAGCCACAAGATTTTGATTTGGATCAACCAATCACAGAGGGGAGGGAAAGTCAAAAAAACAAAAACCTCAATAATCAATCAATATTATACCAATATTATTATTATTATTAAATTTGATTGCATGTAGATTATAATAACTTTAACCATAGTGGCAGCGGGTAAGGAACAGTCATATTAGTCACTTTTGTCATAAATGGACAATAAAATGGACAATCCATCTATGAAAGGACAGCACTGTCCATTCTTTCACTTGGTCCATTACAGGTTCAATGTACCAGTTGTGATAAGAGCAAATGGTGCAGACATGACTTATGCATGACTAAAGGCTCTTTTTTTCACAAATTTCGAATTCAAAGTAGCTGTATTATCCCCAGAGAGGTAGTTGCATTCACAGCCAGCAGAATAAAATAACAACAATAATAACAACAATAATAACATTTGACTGTTACAGTTGTCATTAACCAGACAGCAACAGGAATAAATGACTTTTTAAACTTGTTTGTTCTTCATCGGGGAAGAAAATATTTGATGATGGAAACAGACTAAATTTGCCCCATAAGGGATGGCTTGAATAGGACCTTCTTCAACCTTAAACAGCAACTGTCCTGCACATCTTCACAATACTGTGCAAACTATTTTTCTGTTTAACAGAATGAAACATGCCAGGAAACAGAGAAAAACATAAAAATAACTTCAGTAAAACATTTTTATAAAAGTGGCATTGACATTAAAACTGCAAAGCTTACAATAAGTACTTTTTGAAGTACTTTTTTAGCATCAACCTGGGGCTCAAAGTACAGTTGGTTGTCAGTTACAGTGCTCTAATTCTTGTACCTGCACCAGTGCACCAGTTCAACAGCCTGATTGTCAATTACAACAGACCGGCTGTAATCAACAGTACTGGTTCAGATTGAGGATTAAGCAGGAAACAACATTTTGATTAAAGATCTGCAATATTAGTAGTAGAGACAGAAAGGCTAGTTGTGT